>APFE031289302.1:17992-59883 GCA_000404065.3 Pinus taeda
TATATATATATATATTCGCGTTTCCCCGTTTCCTCAAATTTGGGGAGGTCGCGTTTCGTATCGCTTCCCGTTTCGGAAACTCATTTATATATATATATATTCGCGTTTCCCCGTTTCCTCAAATTTGGGGAGGTCGCGTTTCGTATCGCTTCCCGTTTCGGAAACTCATTTCCGTTTCCCCGTTTCGTGCAACTTAGCTTGGATTCCTCTCATCGAGAGGTGTAGGATTGATCTAAAGATCATTCGATTTTGATAAGTATTCATGGAGATATGAATTTATTAATGTTATGGGACAATTCGTCAAGGTCGACCAGCAACCAAATAACCCCCACTTGTGCTCAACGTTTTAGTATAAAAGGAGGTGGCTTGATAGTCATTTAGACACACTTCACTCTTGATTTCTCTCCACTTGTTTTGGGTTTTAGTGGTAAGAGAAATTTAAGATGATAAAGCCCTAGACGTAGGAGGAAAGGAGATGTTTTGGCCACAGTCAAGAAGGGGTATATACGTTGTCCTAAATAGAGGTATGATGCCCTAACCGCAATCCAATCTAGGAGTTGAAACCGTTGTCTAAGTTGTGCACTAATCCACAATCAAGGAAGGGCTAACGCTACCCTAAACACAATCTTAAAGTAAGGGTTATAGCCCAGCTTTGGAGGAGCCATAGTTGATGTAAAACGTGCTCTAGCCGCAGTCTATACATAGCTAAACACAGACAAGATAGAGACCTAAACGCAGTCACCTTAACGCTGTTCTAGGCCGCATTTTGTGGAGGGTTTCATGTGCCCTAAACTGCTGCGAGAAGGGATCTGAATGGTTCCTTATATGCAGTCTCATGACTGCCCTAGCTGCAGGAAAAGAGAAGGTTACAGGTGCCCTTGACGCAGTCCATTTGGAGGACGGTTTAGAAGGACTGTTTAGGAGGTCTGCTGTATCAAGGAGGACTGTTATGATGCAGCGTGGAGGGAAGCATCTCATTGGAGGACAACTGTAGTCATTAGGAGCAATTCTGGGCCAGTTTTGATGGGCTGTTAGCGACTGTGATTAGTACCCTAACCAGTCCCATAATTGTAGCATTGCAAGTTCAAGAGTTGACATTTCTATGGGTTAAATGTTGCTGCATTAATGATGATTGGACACTATCTGGGATACATTTGCTACAAGCATTGCTATGTGCTAGGTCGTAGGTCATAATACCATAGCAAGGGTTGCTAAGGGCATTCAAGGGTGTGCAACACAAGTGTATCAAAGTGCAACACTGTGATAATAAATGCTGCAATGAGATGCAACATGATGGGCATAGTAAGGTACAACGTGATGATGCAGCACAAGGAGGTGCAGCGTGATGATATGGTGCAACAATATGATGTCTGCAACATGATGATATGGTGCAACAATATGATGTGTGCAACATGATGATAAGGTGCAACAGTATGATGTGGTGCAGCATGGTAATGAGGTCCAGCATGATGATTGGGTGTAGCATAGTGAGGTGTAGCATGGTGATGGAGTCACCTTGGATCAGTGGAAGCAGTATGCCTTCAACTCAGCTCGGATTAGCTACCTCATATGCTATCTTCTTAGAGAAGATCTCTGCTCTTATTTAGATAAGTCAAAAGGTTGACTTCTGATGTATATGTACTATCTCTCTCTCTACAGAAATATTGAAGAACATATAAGAAGAATTGATCAAGGGTTTCCCCACATTGGGTTTGTCCCTGGCTAGCGCCACATCTTGTGTCCTCTTGTCTTGGCTTGTCTTTTGCGATTTATGTTTATGTTCTATTTGAATTTTACTATCATGCTAAATGTGATTGCTAATTTGGAATTGATATTTAGCTAATATGGAAAATTGAAGTAAATTTGCTATCAGCATAGAACATATCTAAAGTTAACATAAAGCTAGTGCAACCAACATATCATCACATCAATATATGTGTGCCTGTTAGTATGATTATTCATGTAGCAACTCCCAAATTTAATGCAGACATAGTCACATGGCGGATGAAGCGAGTGGGAGGCGGGAAAATATGATCTCCATTCGAGGTAAAGGGAAGTCCTAGGAGAAGGAAAATAGGTCAATCTAGATGTCTCGGGCTTTCCTTCTAGGTACACAATGGTGGAATAAATGATCACTCTCAAGAACTCCTTATCACAATCATTGTCTATAATATCATGCTTTGTAGATGCCATAAGGTTGTGATGAGAGGGGAACAAAAGGTTAGGGAGAGAAGGAGTGCAACAAATGGGTCTCACAAGGTGATGGTTATATTGGGGAGGGGAGGTCGCGGTGTGATCACAACCTTGAGGACGAGTCAAAAGGGGATAAAGTATATTCAATGAAGGGTTCTTCGCTGACAACATATTCAGAAAGGGGAAAAGGGGCATTGCCACTTGAGGTCATATCAAAAGGGACAAGGGAATTACTTAGGGAAGACTCAAGGTGATGAACAAGAGGGAAAGGCAAAGGGGAGGGCGAAGTATTACATTCAACGGGTTTTCTTTCCCCACAATCTAAAGGCTCAAGTGATTTGAATACATAGTCATAAGGTGGGTAGGTGGGAGCCTCATTGCTTTCCTCATTATAAGCATCAAAGATTGGGCTTTCATTAAAAGGAGAATCAATCACTTCCAAATGTCCTTCTTCATGCAAGGGAAAATAATAATTCTCCTTCCCAAAGGTATCGATGGATATGTCATAGCAAGTAATGTCCGGGATAAAGGAAAAACTGTAATGGCCATCTCAAATTATAGGCAACGTAGGAATATTAGCATGTATACGAGGCATGCATATGATAGCTACATATGCATGCATCGCATGCACTGCGCTAGTATACATATTAACTTATTATGAAAATTGTCAAGAACAGATAAATGAATTAATTATTGAAAGTTCTAAGTGAATACCTAACTCACATAAATATTAAATATATTGAGTGAGGAACTTAATGGATGCGCCACCATTATAATATATATAACTATACAAGATAAAAGGGAAAGACAATGTAATTCACAAAATAAAAAGGGAATGTATATTATGAATTATATTAACTAAATGAGAACTATAACATATATTATATTAATAATTGTTAATAACTAAGTATAAAAATGAAATTATATATATTGTGTTAATTATAATATAAAGAAATTTAAGGAAATATAATAAATATAACTATGTCAACCAAAAGGAACCAAATAAATATAATCAAGGGACATAGGACATAAAAGTCTAAATAAACTATGACCTTTTAAATAAATCCTACGAATTAAACCTATTGACTAAGCATATCATTTAAAGGTGAATAACCTACTCAATCAATTCTTACCAAATCAAATAAGGTTGAAGTGGATAGAGAAGAATGTTGAGTTCCTTGTAATAGGACACATAGGTTTTGAAAAATATAAGGAGAAGGGATGCGACTTAGAAAGGGGTGTTGGCCTTTGGAGTGTAGTGCAGGGAGGAGGAAATGCAGAGAGTTCATTTTGGGAATTAGAGAGAATTTTGTGAAACCACAGGAGATTTTGGGGGAAGAGACGGGAATTTCTAACAGAATTACAAAGATTGAGCTTGATTGTTCTTGGAATTTTGGGCACGGGGCCAGAAAATTTTTCTTTTGGATCTAGGGACCATATAGGTAGACCCCAGATAGGCTGGGAGGTAAAGGGCAGTTTGGTAACTGCAGCAGCGGGAACAACCATAGTCTAAAACAACGTCAACTGATTCCAGGGATTCTTCTGCAATGTACATTTTGAATTTTGATTCCTGTCTGGTTAAAATTTGCATAGTCAGGGTTTTACAAAAACCCATCTCAATCTCATCTTTCTTGTTAGTATCATAAATGGGAGCGCAATCAAATTGGGTCCCAACAATCTCCCATTTCTCCTTTTCAATGCGGAAATAATCTCCATTGTTATTTTCCAAGGAGCTCACGTGATCACCTTCCTCAAGGTCTTCAAAAGGAGAGTCATCAGGAGTGATATTCTTGAGAAAGGTAAGGTCAGTCTCAGGCCTACTTTCCATAACTTCATTCTCCTCAATACATGTGCTCTCAAGGTCATCTTGTCTGTCCTATAGCCCCAACGACGACTCATCTTCCTGCTCATCACCGAGATCCTCAAGGTCATCTTCATCTTGGTTCGTTGACAAGCGGGACCTCTCTTCTTCTCTCTTCTCTTGAAGAACATTGGCTAAGGTATTTGTTACATGATTTTGGTAGTATGCTTCTAGGAGAAGTGCATTAGTAGGGTTCTCTTTATATTCACATTTCATCTTATGAAGCTTCACCTCTTCATCATATAAACATGAGAAAAATTCATTAGAATTATATTCCCTTACTACCTCCTTGCATGACCTACTATATTCATCCATTCTTGCATGATTTGGAGGCTCGCAGGATCCAACTCTTCGTCATCCTCAGAGGAGGTATTCCCTTTCCCATTGTTATTGATGAGGTTATCCAAAGTATTCACAACATAGGTTATGTGAGCAAGGTCAAGGAGACGACTAGGATCCTTTTCGTAAGCACACCTTACTATGTCGAGTTGTAGTTCTTGCTACCTGTAAAACTTGAGCATGAATTCCATATCCATGCCCTCGAACATATTTTGAAAAGATTCTGCATATTCCACTGCTTTCTTTTGCAGTGCTTGAATCTCTTGGTTATTGAGTTTTTCAAATATAGGACCAAGAGAAATCTCCATTTTCTATGATTTTGCATATTAAGATTATAATGGAGTCACTAGGGTGAATTAAAGTGCCTTGATAGATGCTTGCTTCACCCTAGAAGCATTATGAAGAACCAGGGCTTCGTTCTTCTAGTGGAGTCGCAAATAATGATATGTCAATATGTCATATGGGGACCAAAACACATGTCATGTGTCCTCGACAATGGTGCCAAAATGTTACTGCTCAAACTAGCAGGGGGCCTAAAAGGGGATCCTTAAAGGGCAAATGCTAGGCCAAGGGAAAAAAATGGAGATTTAGCCCACTGCCACCTTAGCTAAGGCTCTCTTCTATTTACGGACTTTCACTGATGGGAGGAGACCCGGTATGTATGGAGTCACCAATGAAGGATAAGTCAATGAATGGATATTAGCGACCCAAATAATCCCTTTTGCGGAAGAGCTTGAAGGATGGAGCTTGCTTGCTTTCTAAGCAACGTACTATGTATCATAGGGAAAGGAAGGGAGGATTTGCAAGTTAGGTTTGTGGGATATGACTTATGGAGTTTCCCAATCTCTAAAATCCTTGTTGCAATAGGTATCCCGGATGGTTCTTAAAGAATTGTCTTTTCAAAGGAACGAGACCACATGGGACCAAGTGGACCTAGTCTAGGGTATGAGAAAGGAATATAGCAACCGATGATATTCTTACCCTAAAAAAGGTGGGGGAAAGGATCATAGAAATATTTTCACTTGGAGGTGTTGGTTTGACCCTATGAGGTACTAGCCTTGGGGATGTCAGGGCAAAGTTTGATCCTAGAGCTAGGACTTGTTTTTTCGCCCAACTTCACCGTCGGAATGACTTCAAAATTGGAGAGCTTGAGGAAACACCAACAGAGGAGACCTCAGGAGGTTGAATTTTTTTGGAGGGCTAGCTTGTCGGGAAATTTGTCAGGCTAGGAGGTAACTCCTCAAATGGATTGTATTTTTGCATTAAGGTTGATCATAGATATATACATGGAGGGAGAGACTCTTGGGCTTCATTTCCCAGTGTCTCTTCATATTCCAACTCTCCTTATTTTCTATTTACACTATTTACACATATTTCACCCAATTCCAGTGATTAGGTGTCAATATTCCCTCCCTTAATCTAATGGGATGTTGGTGAGTCCAAGCGTTGTTGTGAATCTTTCGAACTTTTCTCTTCCAAGCGCTTTGATGAAGATGTTTGCAATCTGCTCATTTGTGGAACAATGGCATAGATGGATTGTCTTGGCCTCAACATGATGTCGAATCAGATGGTATTTTGTATTGATGTGCTTCGTTCGATCATGGAACCTTGGGTTCTTGGCCAACTTTATTGTAGAAGTGTTGTCGACCATGGGTGGAGTTGAATGCACTTGTTTCACTTGCAAATCTTCGAGAATTTTCCTGAGCCACACAATTCCTTTTGTTGCTTCAGCAACTGCCACATATTTTGCCTCTGTTGTGGAATCTGCTGGAACTGATTGTTTGCGTGACCTCCAAGAGACGACTCCTGAGCCAAGACTCATAGCATAATTTGAAGTAGACACCCTAATTTCTTTATCTCCATCGAAGTCTGAATTAGAGTATCCAATCAAGCTAAAGTCGCCCACCTGTGTATACTTAAGTCCAAAGTCTTGAGTTCCTTTCAAGTACTTTAGAACTCTTTTTGCAGCAGACCAATGTCCCTCACAAGGCTTTTGCATAAACCTGGAGAGGATTCCAACAACGAATGAAATGTCTGGTTTGGTAGTAGTCAGGTAGTTGAGACTTCCTACAAGCTGTCTATACTTTGTTGCATCCTCAAATTCTTTTCCTTTAGTGGATGTGAGCTTCAAGTTTTGTTCCGTTGGAGTAGTCAAAGGATTGCACTCAACCATGTCAAACTTGTTCAACAAATCTCCAATGTACTTCTTCTGAGAGAGGAATATTAACTTCGGATGTTGAGTTACTTCAATACCAAGATAGTAGTGAACATACTCCAAGTTTGTCATTTCAAAACCTTTCTTCAATTCCTTCTTTATAGATGCAATATAGCTCTCATTGTTCCCTGTCATCAAAAGATCATCTCCATGCACCACAAGATATACCACTGTTTTGCCAACTTTCTTGACAAACAAAGTTGCATCATCAAGATCTTAATGTTTGAAGTTGAGTTTCAGAAGATGCTTTGTTAGCTTCTCGTACTAGGCTCGCGGTGCTTGCTTGAGGCCATACAAGAATTTTACAAGCTTGTATACTTTATGTTCTTGACCTTTCACAACAAATCCTTTTGGCTGGGACATAAAAACATTCTCTTTGAGATCTCCATTCAAGAAAGCAGTTTTTACATCCATTTGACGGATTTTCCAACCGTTTTGAGCTGCCAAGGCAAAGAGTGTTTGGATGGTAGCTCATTTTGCTGTGGGGGCAAAAGTTTCCTCATAATCGACCCCTTCCTTCTGTGCAAAACCTTTTGCCACAAGCCTGGCTTTGTGCTTTTCAAGTGAGCTATCAAATTTAAACTTGTTCTTGTAGACCCACTTGCAACCTATTGGTTTGTTTCCCAATGGAGGATCAACCAGCTTCCAAGTGTCATTCTTTATCAAGGCATCATACTCCTTTTGCATCACTTCTTTCCATTCATCATGAGAAGCGACTTCTTTGAAAGAATTTGGTTCAAAATATGAAGACATATTCAATTCACAATCATAAGAAACATCCATATCAACAAGTGAATCAAAATCGTCTACATCACCTCCATTTTGCCTGGTTGAATTTCTTGTTCCTGTGTTTCCAACCTCATCAAGATGAACACTTTCAAGTGTCTTTGTTAGCCATTTTGGAGGATCTTTCTGAGATGGCCCAGGCTGCTCAGTTGATTGAGTTGTGACTGAATCAAGATTTTGTCTCCCAATTCTGTCAATCACATCACTCAAAGTGTCATTAGTTGCTGGAGCTTCATGTGGCGGAGAGAGTGCTTCAGAAGAAGATTCCACATATTGATCCAGTATAAGAATCCCCCCTTTAAGACGTGGAATCTCATTATCAAATTCTTGAAAAGACTTGGCATGTCCAAATCTGTACAAGCGATCAAACTGCCGCTCAGCAACATTGTCAGCCTTGGAAGATTCAAGAAAGATCAAATCTCTAGACACTACAAACTTCTTATTAACTTCATCATTGTTGAGAAATCTAGGGCATCAATAGATAGGTGATTTCTCTAATTATGATCACTGCTTGTGATAGTCTTTTTACTTCTTGATTATGATCTTCTATTCTTGAGTTATTATTATGTTCTTTTCATCAAGATAATTTCCAATTCACGAACAATAAAGAGACAAGTGACACAGTGTAGAGGCTGTCAACTAGTGCCAAAACCTCTCACTCTTTGAGAGGAAAACCCAAACAAATTCTTCTTATAGAACCTTCAATTGACGAATACCAAGACCATGACAACGACCCTTGACACTATAGCCCTTCCAAGACCAAGTCACAAGCCTTCTCTTCTTCCCTAGATGAACGCTGCTCTTCTTCTTCCTTTTCTCGACTTCCTTCAGAATTTCAGCCTCTTCTTGTAGCTCTGCAGTCCTTCTTCTTGACAACTGAAACCCTAGATCTAGTTTGGCTTCTCAAATATTCTCCTCTTTGAGAGAGACTCTTCTCTTTCTAACTCGACTTCCTTTAGCGAAGACTTCACCCAAACAAGATCACCTTTTGTGACTGCAATCTTTCGACCTCCTCGTGACACCTTTAGATGTGCAACCTTCGCATGTGTGAGGGTGAACTTAGCCCAAAACAGTCCACCAACGATGTTACTTCCTACGCTATCCTTCCCTCTTCCTTCGCTGACTTTAGGGCTCCTTCTAAGATGATTTGCGCACTTGAGATAGAGACTATCTTCACCGAATTGATGATATCCAAATGAGGCTGAGCATGAGTATATATAGTTTTTTGTCCATGTCCATTAGGCCGACATGATCTCTAGAGTAGGCCGACTTCATCTTTCTCGAATCATCCTTACATTGTAGGCCGACGTGAGTGAGGGCTAGTGACAAGGTCTTCGAGGGTGACTTACAAAAAATAAATTGAATTCTTACAAGGTGTAACATGCCTTTAATACATGACAATGACTCTTTTTATAACTAGATGACAATTTCCCTAAGGGCTCACAATGGGAGCCTTTACTAAAAATAAAATCTCTTGCTCATGAAACTCATGATGCAAGCATTACAATAATTTTATTTTTCTTCTGTACATCTTTTACATAAAATCACAATTACATGTCATTATGAAGATCAAATCTAGTTACACTTTTCAACAATCATAGATACAATATGCTTTGGAGGTGTTTGAATACCCCAAGAAGATACACTTACGACTCCTTACATCGAGTTTGTTTCTTTGTTCCTTTGGTATCAAGGCATAATAGGTGGAACCAAAGACCTTGAGATGCTTTACTAAAGGAATGTTGCCATACCACATTTCATAAGGAGTCTTGTTTCTAATAGCATTAGACGGACACCTATTCTTTATATACACAACACATAGAATTGCTTCACCCCAAAACATCAATTTTACATTCTTGAAAAACATCATGGAACATACCATATTTAAGATTGTCCTATCTTCACCGAATTGATGATATCCAAATGAGGCTGAGCATGAGTATATATAGTTTTTTGTCCATGTCCATTAGGATGACATGATCTCTAGAGTAGGCCGACTTCATCTTTCTCGAATCATCCTTACATTGTAGGCCGACTTGAGTGAGGGCTAGTGACAAGGTCTTCGAGGGTGACTTACAAAAAAAAAATTGAATTCTTACAAGGTGTAACATGCCTTTAATACATGACAATGACTCTTTTTATAACTAGATGACAAAATCCCTAAGGGCTCACAATGGGAGCCTTTACTAAAAATAAAATCTCTTGCTCATGAAACTCATGATGCAAGCATTACAATAATTTTATTTTTCTTCTTTACATCTTTTACATAAAATCACAATTACATGTCATTATGAAGATCGAATCTAGTTACACTTTTCAACAATCATAGATACAATATGCTTTGGAGGTGTTTGAATACCCCAAGAAGATACACTTACGACTCCTTGCATCGAGTTTGTTTCTTTGTTCCTTTGGTATCAAGGCATAATAGGTGGAACCAAAGACCTTGAGATGCTTTATTGAAGGAATGTTGCCATACCACATTTCATAAGGAGTCTTGTTTCTAATAACATTAGATGGACACCTATTTTTTATATACACAGCACATAGAATTGCATCACCCCAAAACATCAATTTTACATTCTTGAAAAACATCATGGAACATACCATATTTAAAATTGTCCTATTAATTCTTTCAGTTACTCCGTTCTGTTGGGGATTACAAGGCACAGTTGTTTGATGTTATATCCCATGCTGGCGAAGATAGTTTTCAAATTCATTAAAGTGTATTCTTCTCCATTATCAGTGCAAATAGAGCCAATGTGAGATTGTGCATCATTTTCAATCCATGCATGAAAGTTCTTGAATGTTTGAAAAGCATCAAATTTGTTCTTCAATAAATAAACCCAACACATTCTGGTGTAGTCATCAATAAATGTCATCATATATTTATTTCCATTTGCAGAAGGAACATGCATTGGACCACATAAGTTTGAATGAATAAGTTCATGTTTTCTATGTGCCCTAGAATGTGAATCATGAAAAGATTGTTTGCTGTGCTTTCCTAAGATACAAGCATCACATTGCTTAAGTTTCCTAGGAATTGTAAGCAAACTATTAACAACACTTTTCTTCAACTTACAGAGGTTGTCATAATTCAAGTGTCCAAATCTAGCATGCCATAAAAGACTTGATGGAAATGTACCTTCATCATAATGAGAACTGTATGAGAAGTTTTGTGCACAAGCAGAGGTACCTTGCAACTTCAAAAGTCTTTCTTCTTCTATCCTAGGCATGGCAAGTGAGCGATCTGATGCTTTTCTGACCTAAACCTTGCCATCAAACATATGAATGGAGTGCCCTTGCTAGCAGATGTGGACCAAAGACAACAAGTTTCTCCTTAGCTCCAGGAGTATAAAACATCATGCAAAAGAAAGTTTGGAAGACTAGGCAGTTTGAGCCTGATTGTGCCAAGCCTTGATGTCTTGAGTTTTGACTTATCTGCAAAGTATACTGCTCCATCAACATTGTCAGTAAATTCTTCAAAAAAATCTCTTCTAAATGTCGTGGCAAGTTGCTCATGAATCAAGCGACCAATCATTTTTCCAAAGAAGCAAGTGAAGCATTAAACAAGTCTTCAATTACTCCAATATTACAATGTGCCACAACATAGTGAGCGGATTCAGGTGCTTTACCTTTCCCTTTGTCATTGGTTTTACCTTTGGCTTCATTTCTTTCCTGCTCAATTTTGTCCCAAGGCAACTTACATGTGGATGCATCATGTCAATCTCTATTGCAACATATGCAATGAAAATCAGTCTTTTCTTCTTGGAACTGTCTGCCCCCCTGCCATTCCTTCTTCCTCTACCTCTTCAACCACCTCTTCCTATAGAAGAATCTTGTGCATGATTCTTCTCTTTATGTGCAAGACACACAACTTCTTCAAAAGACTAAGGAGCTGTCTTCTTCCCAAAAGCCTTCTCTCTCTCAGCAAACTTCTTCTCAAGGGAGTCAAAGGTAATCTCCTTGAGGTTTCCGCTTGCTTGCAATGACTCAAGATAATTTGAATAAGTGGGATATAGTGCCTTGACATAAGCTATGAGAGGAATGTCTATGTGAACACCAGTGGTTTTGATATCATGCATAATAGGCCTTACTTCTGATGCAAAAGCAAGAGGATCATCATTTTTCAATTCAACACTGAACAATTTAATCATCAATTGGACAACTTCAAGTTCATAGCGTGAGTCATAAAGTTCCTTCAACTTCTATAAGGCTTCAAAAGCATTTGACAATGGTGAAATATGACTCACCTCTGTTGAAAAGTGTAACTAGGCTCGGTCTTCATAATGACATGTAATTATGATTTTATGTAAAGAGATGTAAATAAGAAAAATGAAATTACTATATTGACTTGCTTCATGGGTTTCATGAGCAAGGGATTTTGTTTTCGAGTCAAGACTCCCATTGAGAGTCTTTAGGGTTTATTCATCTAGTCATAAAATAGTCATTGTCATGTAAATGAAGTCATGTTACACTTTGTAAAAGGTCTATATTGTCTATGTAAAGTATCCTCCAAGAACTTGTCACCAAACCTCTTCAAGTTGGCCTACAAACTATGAAGAAGTTGCTAGATGAAGTCGGCCTAAACTCCAACTGCCAAGTCAGCCTAAAGGGCAAGCGAAGAAGAGTATATATAGCCCTACTCGGCCGCATTTGGAGACACACAATTTGGAAAAGCATTCGATCTAATCTTGACTAGAAAAGTGCGAAGAAGAAGGCAGAAGAAAGTCAAAGAGAGGGCTAAAAAGGAGAGCGAAGAAGGAGCAACAAAAGAGAAATGCGAAGTTTTTTCTGGGACATTATCTTTTGGGTATAGTGAAGTTTCTTCTGGGTAGTGCGAAGTCTAGGCAATAGATTCTTCTGGGTAGTGCAAGTCTAGGCAACAAATTCTTCTGGGCAGTGCAAAGTTAGAGCAGTGAAATTCTTCTGGTGCAGCAAGAGAAAAACCCTTCTAAGAGATCAAAGTAGAGACCGATTTTCTCTCTAGAAGACCTAGAGACTGAGATTCTCTGGGAAAGTTGTGAAGGTGTAGTATAAGAGATGGAGACCGAGTTTCTCTAGGAGGAAAGGCAAAGGAACGAAGAGGCAAAACATCAAGGTGGGTGACAAGGTTTTTGGGAGGATACTATAGTTAAGGGTTTGAGTCATGGTCTTGGTACTTATCAATTGAAGATCTAGAAGAAGAATTTTATCGGGTTTTCCTATCATGAGGTGAGAGGCTTTGGCCCTGGCTGGAGAAGCCTATATACTGTGTCACTTGTCTTTATTTATTGATAATTGTCTTGATGAAAAGAACACACTAAGAAGATAACACAGAAAGATCATAAGTTAAGAAGTAAAAACATATCACAAGCAATTATCAAGCAGAGAAATTGTTAACATTGAATGCCCTAGATTTCTGAACATGGTATTGGAGCTAAGGGGCTGAAGTCAAAGGAAGGGCATCTAATCAAAGAGACATTCAAGGATCAAGTTTCAAGGAAGGCATCAAAGCAAGGTGAATGTTATCAAAGAAAAAGATCAATATCTACATTGAACAATCAAACCCTAGATCGAAGAAGCAGTTTGCAACAACAAGAGCTTTTGTTTCTATAGTTATCATCAAGAGGCCACAAAGACCCTCATCAAGTTGTCTACAAGGCAAGATAGGTCGAAGGACTTTCAAGATGAAGATCAAATCATCTTGGAGAAAGTCGAAACCTTAGAAGCATTTCTGATCTACACTACAAGAGAAGTCGAATTATATTGAAGGCGAGAAGGCATTGTTATCATTTTCAAGGTTATAAAGCAAGCAAGGATCCCCTCCTTGCCCTAGAAGAAGATAATTTGAGGAAGCAGAAAATCATCCTCATCAAAAGGAGCAACCTTTTCTATTGAAGAAAGGATTTTTCATTTGGAAGAAGACCATCCAAGAAGGAGCTCTAATACATTTTCTTCAACTATCATCAAAGTGATCAAGGTGAAGATTTCATCTTCACTTGTCAAGTAAGTATCTTTCATTCTTTAATTGATTTGGTAAAATGACTTCGTGTTTGCAAGGAGATCCATAAGTTGGATGGGTCATTGAAATTCCTTGCATGAAAAAGGGGATAAACATAGTCCTCTAAGAAGGTGAAGTCATTGAACATATTAAAAGGTCTCCTTTGAATTCATGGAAAGGGATTCTTATGAAAGATCCCCTCATATAGCAATATTGGAGACATCAAAGAGATGTATATGATAAACTTGTAAGAATACTCTCTGAACATGCGGAAAAGGTCACATGACTTAGATCTGATCTACACGAATGTAAAGCTAAAGTAAGTATCTTTCATTCTTTAATTGATCTGGTAAAATGGCTTTGTGTTTGCAAGGAGATCCATAAGTTGGATGGGTCATCGAAATTCCTTGCATGAAAAAGGGGATAGGCATAGTCCTCTAAGAAGGTGAAGTCATTGAACATATTAAAAGGTCTCCTTTGAATTCATGGAAAGGGATTCTTATGAAAGATCCCCTCATATAGCAATATTGGAGACATCAAAGAGATGTATATGATAAACTTGTAAGAATACTCTCTGAACATGCGGAAAAGGTCACTTGACTTAGATTTGATCTACACGAATGTAAAGGTATCAAAGGATGAAGGATATATTCATAAGATCTCATCTACAAGATCTAGGAAATAAGATAATCATCATTGATCTATAATGCACTAACTGATAATCAAGGTAACAGATATCCATGGGATAAGAAAGTTACCTCATTCAACAACTTGTGATTTCTATGCAAGAAAGAAGAAGACAAGTTGAGGGAAAAAGTGTTGAAGGTTAAGGACTCAATTCTCAGAAAGAAAAGAAGAGCATAAGTGAGATTCAATGCTATGGATGCAAAGACTAAACATTACAAGAAAGATTGTCCTTAGCGTAAGAAGGACAATTACAAGAAGGATAGAGAAGAAGTCCATTTCATCGAAGAAGTGGAGGATGCTGAAAGAAGAAAGTCCAAGGAAGAGAAGCATTAGAAGCAAGAGCTCGTGACATCACCATAGGGAAACATGAAGGACCACAAGAACAAAATCTATGGTAGTTAACTTTGAAGGATATATCTCTTGGTATCCTCATTGGAAGATCAAAGGAAGAAGTCATTTGAGATAAGTCTCATCATACATCAGTTTAAAAGGGAAACATCTGCTGAATATGCGAGATGGAATTCTCATTGAAGGATTCACCGATCTAGAATGGACGCAAGGTTTTCATCAGGAACTCCAAGCTGTGGAGTTCATGGTATGATGGTATAATGACATGAGAGATGAAACAGATCAAGGGGTTGAAGATCTTTTCAATCAAGGAAGCTGGTGAAAGAAGCCTAGATGACCTAAAGGTAAAATGAGGTATGTATGCTTGTATTTAATATTATAAAGTCATGTCGTATGGTTGCCGGTAACAAGGATCACTACTTCTATTTTGAGAAGCATGATCAAAGGAAAGGAATCTCCTCCTATGAAAGAATGTTGGAAGGCATGAGTCGCACTAGATGAAATCAACATAATATGTCCTCATATGAAGTATGAGGTGGTTGACTACGGTTAAGGAATTAAGGAATTCTAATTGGAATCCCCTAGGAATGAAGTGTGCGAAAAGGTAGGAAGAGATTGTGATAATATGCAACGAAGGTAGAAGGCATTAAACATCTGAAGTCCAAGAAGATTTGACTAGAAGATCTCCTGGATGGATGTGAAGACTTTGATAGAAGTCGGAAAAAGATAGAGACCCTTGACGCTGAACATCTGTGGGAGATGTGTCAATCTGCATGTAGGACGCCGATACTTACGGGAAGATGTCATGGTGAAATATCATCACAAAGGTAAATCTGATTTGAAGTGTTCAATGATTATTTTTGAACTAACATCTGGTTGGGCTTATGTAGGACTGTCAAAGGGAAGATCTGTGAATGACTTCCTAGCAGACCATATAGAAGGATGTAATGCTCTTCCGAGAAATATGGCATGAAAACAGAATGACATGAAGCAAAGCCAGATGGAAAATCTGATAGATCACTTTTTGATGAGTTAAGGACATGACTAACTCATGGATAAAAGTGATGGATGATCTGTACCCTATATATAGAAGTTCCCAAAAGTTGAAGACTCAAAGAAATTCATGACATCGAAGAAAGGAGCTCTTCATGTAGCTGATTGTTTTAGGATCTCTACATGAAGAGCTACTGTAGGTCCCTGGTTAAGAGGGAGCCTGAGAAGAAGTTTCTTGCTTGGATGAAACTCATAAATTCCTAAGCCAAAAGCTTAGGTACATTTCTTTGTGATAGGAATGTGTACATTCCTTTAATGGGATAAAACCTCCTGGTATAAGGAGCAATAGACATGTTGTTTTGTGCTTCACCTGAGAAGACAAAATGGAGAATTGTGTAATGGCACAAATAAACTCAGCTATTCAACAAATCCATATTTTATTATTATTAAATAGATAGATGATGGATACAATTTGTGGGAGGCCCTGGCTTTATATTGCCTTAGGTGCCTCTTGGTGAATTACAATTAACTCATTTTTTATATAACATTGCCTTCCTCCCAAGAAAATGCTTTGAAAGATCATGCCCTTTGCTTAATAAACTACTAATTACAATTAACTAATTTTTTATATAACATTGCCTTCCTCCCAAGAAAATGCTTTGTCCTCAAAGCATACGTAACGACGAATGTTGTTGATGAAATGCTTCAGTCTCTCAAGAAGCTTCTTCTTCTGGTAAGTCCTTCCACTTGATCAAGTATTCCTTGATTACATCAGATCGAGGCTTCTTTTCCCAGGTGGATAATGATAACTTCTGGTTCTAAAATGACCCTTCCTTCATCATCTAAGGATGGAAGCGTTGTTTGTGCTGATTGATGGTTGCCCACTGCCCTTTTAAGGTAGGATACATGGAAGACATTGTGAACACGACTTTTATTCGTAAGGCTTAAACTATATGCAACTTGGCTGATCTTTTTGTTAATCTGGTATGGTCCATAGAACTTTGGATCCAATTTATTTTTTCCTTTTTTGTTTCAAGGACAACTCTTTATATGGCTAGAGCTTGACCAATACCCATTCTTTGATGACCTTGTCAAGGCCTTGTTAGGCTGAAACATGAACCTATAAAGGTTTCCATGACGAACACCAATCAATTTAGCAGAAGCTATGCTAGATCCCCTGGGATACATAAGCACCTGCCCATCTCGGAAGACCACTACATAGCCCTTGTTCTCAATACAAACACTGAAATCAAATTCTTTGCTAGCCTTGGAACAAATAAGACCTCCATCACTTTCAAATAAGGTAATGACTCCCTATGAAACGATACAGTGCCCACTCTTGCTGTTATGACCGTGGAGTTATCACCAAGCACCACCTGCAAATCAATAGCATCCTTTGCAAGACTCGTAAAGTGTTCTCTCACTTCAGTTAGATGGCAGGAAGCTCCACTATCAACAAAATAAACATTGGAAGATGCAATAGTAGTGGCCAGTCTCACCACTAAAGCATATGTGAAAATTCTATCATTGCAACAATTGATTTATTTTACCTACTTATTTGCCAATAAGTTATTTAGGAAAAACCCTTGAGCAAACATTAAAATAAATTTTGCTGCAGATATCACACCATAATATAGAAACAAACACATGCACAAGAATCATCACATCAACACAAACATTTTGGACAAATGTCCCCGAAAAAACCCAATGCGGGAAAACCGGTGCAACATAGGAGGATTTTATTATTCAGCAATTCTTCAGTACAACTTGGTGCCAAACTGGCTTACCCAACAGAGAACAAATTCTCTAGCACTTCTCCCAACCTCAGTGTCAGGGTTATTGGCCTCTATGTGGTTCCCAGACCTACTAAGTCAGCTTCTGCCTCTCTGCGTTAACCACACAGGCCTTCCAGTGACTGCGCAGTTTGCTGCCTCTGCGTCTGCTTGAGAGGCTCTGCGTTTGCCTCTCCAACCTCTTCGTTGGTCTTCTGGTGCTAATCCTGACTCTCTGTTTCGTACCCACCGCCTCCTGCTGCTCCCCAAACCACTAGTTCGAATTTCTCAGCTAACCCCGCTCCAGAAATCGAATTGACTGGTCTCCCTCAATGTGTTCTCCAACTGACCCTCAAGCCTCTTCTTATACTTTTCCTGTTGGTCCTTCAATGACCGAGATTAAATCTCTAATCAACGACTAATATTAGATTGGCTTGATCCATGACTTTTGGAACCTTCTAACCCAGTTTTATATTAATACCCATTAATATTTTATTTTTCCTAAGTTTAGACTTAGGAACTCCATTAAAAATACTAATTATTTTAATATATCCCAAATCGGTTAGAATCTGCCCAAACCATTTCTGGGTCTTGGAGATTTCATGTGCTTTAGCCTCTCCACGAATTTTCATGGCTAGAGCACATCTGATGCTACCCAAAATCAACACTCCCTCTTAGCGAGGACTGAGCTCTAGTAATACTCCACACTGAGCATTACTATGATCATATGACATCGGTACCTGTGCTAATGCTAAGCCTCCCTGCCCAACATCCTCTGTTGCACCCTGTACTGCTGCCCATGGCTCTATCACTGCCGCTACTACATCTGTACTGCAGCTCCCTCTGTATTCGTGTTGCTATTGGTCCATCTTCCCAACACTCCATCTGCACTGCAAACTCCTCATCATGTTGCATCATGCTACTGTTGACTGCTACTGCACTGCAACATCGTACCCATTTTTGCTACTGAAATGGATTCTTTATCATCCCCCTCTTCTCCCTGAAATAATCAAACTTGGTTCTTCCAAGGGCCTTGGTAAGGATGTTTGTCACCTGTTCTCCTGTAGGAGTGTAGCTCAACTGTACAACTCCTCGTTGGACACAGTCTCTGATAAAGTGACATCAGATATCAATATGCTTTGACAGATCGTGAAACAATGGATTCTTAGAGAGCTTGATGCAACTCTGATTATCACACATGATCCTGGTCGCCTCCACCTTTCTTCTAAATAGGTTCACAAGCAGTTTTCTAAGCCATATGGCCTCGCACGAAGCTGTGCTTGCAGCCATATATTCTCCCTTCGCTGAGCTTAGAGCCACAAATTTCTGTTTCCTACTGCACCAGGAGGTCATTCCTAATCCAATGTTGAAACAGTAGCTAGAGGTACTTTTCCAATCCACTGAACTTCTCTCCCAATTTGCATCAGTAAATCCACTCAATCTGATATCCTTACTCCTGGTGTACAAGAGTCCATAATCGATTGTTCCCTGTATATATCTGAGAACATGTTTGGCTGCTGCCCAATGCGCCCTGTTTGGTTCCACCATGCACTGACTGAGGGTGTTGACAACGTAACAAATGTCAGCCCTGATATTGACCAGATATATCCGAGACCCTATGAGCCTGTATAAGGTGAGATCAACATCCTTGTCCTCTGATGCATCAATCTTCTTCCAGTTGGTGATCATTGAAGTAGCCATGGGTCTGTGCCCTCCATCCTGAATCTCTTCAAGATTTCTATAGCATATCTCCCTTGCCCAAGGAAGATCTCCCCCTTTTGTTGCCAAACTTCCAACCCTAGGAAATAATGCATTCGTCCCAAATCCTTCATATCGAATTTCGTGGCTAGATTCTTCTTGCAGTCCACGATGAGCCTGGATGATCCTATCAGAAAGAGATCATCCACATAGAGATTTTCTACAACCAGATAGTAGAGATTTGGATCTGCGTCACTCTTGAAAAATCCCATCTTCTGCAAGTAGCCATCGATTCAACCATACCATGCTCTAGGTGCTTGTTTCAGCCCATACAAGGCTTTCTTCAATCTGCATACATGAGATTTCTTCTCATGCGTCTCAAACTTCTCTGGTTGTTCAATGTATACCTCTTCTTCTATCACCCCGTACAAAAATTCTGTTTTGACATCTATTTGATGAATCTCCCACCCCATCTGTGCTGCAAGAGATATCACGGTTCCAATAGATGTATACCTAGATACTGGGGCGAAGGTGTCTTCGTAGTCAATTCCTTCCTTTTGAGCATACCCCTTAGCCACAAGCCTAGCTTTGTATTTGTCAACATTGCAGTCTGCAACATATTTATTCTTGTAGATCTATCTCGAACCTACCATTGATCTGTCTTGAGGCCTTCACACTACCTCCCAGACATCGTTCACCATTATGGAGTTGTACTCCTCTACCATCGCATCCAGCCAAACCTAATGTTGCGCTGCCTCCTGAAAACTGGCAGGCTCCGCATCTTGAGTTACTAATGCCTGATATTTATTTGGCTGTGTTCGCTCCCTCTTATTGTTCCTTGGTGCACCGATGAAGTCCTCTGCATCTTGCAGGATCTGGCGAAGTTTCCTACTTAGTCTTCCTCTGCCAGCAGGTGCTTCTGTTAGCTCTTCCTCATCCCTTGATTCTTCCTGATCCGAGGAAGAATTCTTTACTTTTGTTGGTTGAAGAGGTTTGACCAACGACTCCCCTTTTGGCTGCTCCTCGGAAGGCATTTCTCGAGATTTTCTGAAAGCCCTGTCTTCCATGAACTTCACATCTCGTCGAACTACTACCTTCCTGCTCCCTGGAAGATAGATTCTGTATGCCTTAGCGTTCTTGCTATATCCCATTAGATATCCTTTCTCTGCAGTTTGATTCAGCTTCTTCCTCTTTTCCTCAGGTACCGGCAATATGCTAAGCTCCCAAATATCCTGAAATGATTGACTTCAGGTGTCTTGCCTATGAAAACTTTTTCTGGAGTAATCTTGCCCAATGCCCGATGAGGAGTTCTGTTTTGAACATAGATTGCTGTGTTGCATGCTTCTGCCCACAGGATTTTTGGCATATCCTGATCATACATCATGGCCTTAGCTGCTTCTACAATAGTCTCGTTCTTCCTTTATGCTACTCCATTCTGCTGCGGATCGTAAGGAGCTGTCCACTCTCTTCTGATGCGCTCCTTAGCGCAAAAATCAGTGAAGTCCTTATCGACATACTCTCCACCATTATCTGAGCGCAAAACTTTTATTTTCTTCCCAGTCAGATTCTCCACCAGAGCCTTGAACTCTTTGAATCAATAGAAAACCTTGTCCTTGGTTTTCAGAAAATAAATCCAAGTTTTCCTTGAGTGGTCATCAATGAAGGTAAGGAAGTACTCAACACCACTAAAAGTTTTAGTGGACATAGGTCCGCAAAGATCTGAGTGTATCAATCCTAGTACACTCTTAGCCCTGTTCTTACTTCTAGGAAATGCTGCTTTAACATACTTTCCCAGAGCACATCCTCTGCATACATCATATCATTCCGTACTAAGATCCAAAACTTTGGCATAGGAATACTATTTGGAAAGGCAACGAAATTTGTTTGGTTCTTGATCCTTATTTGGGCACAAGAATACTATTTGGAAATGCAAGAAAATTCTATTGGTTCTTGATCCTTGTTTTGGGATAGGAATACCAATATGGAAGGGCATCGAAGCTGTGTTTTAATTCCTAGTTTTGGCATAAGACAACCATTTAGATGCAACATATTTTTTATTGGTTTTGATCCTTTGTTTTGGGCACAGGAATATCATTTGGGAGGGAACGAGGTTTTCTTTTTATTCCTAAAGTTGTTCTGGCACAGGTTTGTGAAAGAAGTCTGTCCAAGGTCTACGATCTCCTCCTAAGGCAGAAGCTAAAGTGAGATCTTCCCTAAGGTAGACAGATTTGTTGAGGGCATAGAAATAACGAAGTCTGGTACAACCCTTGTCTGGGGGCCTCCTAATTGATTTCAACAGACTAAGCCCTGAAATCATGAAGCGGATGATTCGTCTGAGCCACCTGAGGATATGGTGTAGTAAAGCAACGACCCTTGAAACAGAAGTGCGAGACAAGCTAAGTCCAAAATTCATTTCCTGAACAGACCAAATCTGTGAATAAAGTTAGAGGATTGATATTTTTAGTTACTAGTTAGGGTTTACATCAAATTCAGTTTGTCTGAACAAATTATGATATCTTTCGAAACCTCAAGACCAAAAAAGTAATGCATTATGGTTTTTAGGGTTTGATTAGTTGACCTTTCATGTCAATGATAATTTGTCCAAGGTGTTGTATAAAAAAATGAATTAGATTTCAGCTATAAGAAGAGAAGTGAGAAGTATTAATTTTTCCTGCAAACCTAGCAACCGACAATTCATTGACCTAGCAGATTACAAATCTGCTAAATGAACACAACTAGATTTTTAAATTAATTAGCAAAAGCAAAAATAACCAATCTTAATCACAATGACACACATATTCTACCAAATTAACGTCTCTTCATTAACTTCATAACTTACTTGGGCTCTCATTTCGGGTTAATGGCTCAACTAAGAAAATTATAGATTACAATGCTTTTGGATTTGATCCAACAGATCAGTACCTAGATCGGTCCTTGATCCCCTTGGCTAATTTGGATCTCCAAGCTCCCCTTTTTCACTTCCTCGGACTTGACACATTAGAGTATCACACTCTTGACTGAGATGCCTTTCTCAATCTTATCTCTTTCTCCTATCCTTAGCCTTGCTTTTATAACTTTATATTGAGCTAAATCTCTAACCCTAATCTCCAAAGTGATTGACGACCGAGGTTATATCTCGCCTCACTTGAGATCAAGGGCTGAGATTAAAACATAATCATTAAAGTAATTATTTCACATTTCCTAAGTTTAGTTTAATTCAATTAGCCTACATAATAATTATATGCTTTCCTAAGTCAAAACGTAGGCTAAGTTACAAAAGCAACTTGTTCACACTAGAGCAAGTATCTTAAGGGGATATGTGCGTGAATTTTGCATGCCTAAACACTTAGTCTTGTGCAGAAGTACTTGCCCAAGCTACAAACATCAACAACAAGAAGAGAAAACAATTAAATCCATTTCAATTGCTTCATCTTTACGATTGATACTATTTCATATCCAGACTCTAAGCCAGTCAGGATCTGTGGGACCTCACCCCGCCACACGAGACCTCAACAACGAAACTGTCTTAGATCCGTCCCTAGGAGACGACCTAGGTCCTCCAGATCTCAACAGTGCCAAAACTCCCCTAGACAACAAGTTAGTGGATAGTCCGCACCTCCCACTAGCCCTTCATTAGGCCAACAAACTTTGTGGAATTTTTTTTAGTGTTCTTCATTCAGTCTCAGATGTTAGGAGAGATGGGTTTGATCCTCAAACCCATTAGCCCCTGGATCTTCTCCGTCAGGACATTCCATACATTGTATCTTTTATGTTCTTGCATTGTACCTTTTATATTCATGCATTGTCTTTTTTTATAGGAGACCGTTGGGTTCTCCCACATTTTATGAACATCATTGTACTCAACAGTCCCTTCGACCTACTTTGTGGTCATTAGTTGGACATAAATATAATTATCTTATCTTATCTTATTTTCTAAGTGAAAAGTTATTCTTTGGTAGCTTCCTAGGTGAACAAGGTCTTGAAGTCGCGACTTTCAGGATTGGGGGGATTGCAACATTTTGATTGGATTCTATCATGTATGAGGGTATGGACCTAACATTTAATGAAAAGCACCAAGTTTTCTATGTACCTTGATGTTGGTGGCATTGATTGTTGAACTCCTCTATCATGACCCTAGTAAAATTGTACCTATCGCTTAAACAAAATGTCAACTTGACATTTTAAACATTTCTATCTTGTTTTAATGCTTGGAGAGTGATATTGATGACGAGGATCCCAATATATGCAATTATTATTATGATATGTCAGTATTTGTTATAGCATGATTTTTTTTGGGCTATAGAGGCTATCTAGAGCCCTCTTTATTGATTTTTTTTTGGTTCAAATATGGATTGCACTCGTTGCTATTTTGGTTATATGCACCCTTTGTTATACATATGAGAAACTTTCAATATCTGTGTATAATGGTTTGGATTCATATGGATGCACATGAATATTTGCATATTTTGTTTTTTGGTCCAGTTTTGTCTCAAGTTCCTAGATTTGGGGTTCGATCACTAGTCTGGTTCTAATAACATTTGTTCATTTCCCATTGCTCATTTTTTGTTTTGAGTCTTGACTCTAGAACCAATGACCTTAGACCAAGTCTTTGACTTGTCACTTTTTAGTATTTTTGAGTTTGAGTAATTTCAATTTACTATTCCAGTCTTCAGACTTTAATATCTACTATTTTGCTTAGTACTAATCAGATTTTAGAATAATGAATGATGAACTTAAATCAATGTATACAATATTTTACTACTATTTCATTGGATGATTTATGATGTATGTGAGAGAGAGAGAGACGCCCCCCCTGAATTTCCCTAAAATTTGGGGGTGCTCTGACATGTCTCCCTCTGCCTCTCCCTGATCCTGTGTCCCCTGTCCTGGAAACTTGGTGGAACATTGGTTTAAATTTTATGTGTATTTTTTTTCAAATGCCTCGATGGGCAGGGAAATGCCCAATAAACAAACAATATTCCTGTACTGTTTCTGATTCTTGGAGAAATAGTACCCTGCCATATTATTTTTGGGAATTTGGCTTTCAAGGGTGAAGGAGAGGGAATTTGTCCTTTGAGGGACAATGCAACACATTTGGAGGAGGATGGCCTGCATTCTCCCATAATATTGTAAGGATTTTTCTGAAAATTGGAAATTTAAGTTATGGAAAATTGGTTGGTAAATGCATAATTTATTTATTTCTCACTGTAATCAAGTAACCATCTGCCTATGATCTATTACATTCATTAAGCAAGCTTGCTAGATTAAATCAAGCAACCATCTGCCTATGATCTATTACATTCTTTAAGCAAGGTTGCTAGATTAAGGTAAGTGGGAAAGTCTTGCTATCTTAAGGGAGGATGCATGCTGTTTGCACAAACTCTGTTCTTAATTCTTGTGGATTTGGAGGCACCAAGAATAGTCATCATGTGCCTGTGGCTATATGGTGTGGCAGGAGTGATATGGCACTGACCTTTAGGGTAGGGTCTTCATTTGTTGGTTTGCACTGACCATATAGCCTTCTGTCACGGTGTTGCTGTGCTTACTATGCAGACAATACATGATTTGATAATACACAGCCCTCGTTGATTTACTAGTTCTGCATTGATACTAGTTGCTAAAACTATTGGTTTGTTTTTTGTGCATTTGTCTCAGGTGTGAAAGGCCGGTTCTCTAACATTTCTGTTTTTTCAGTAGCCTCTTGTATTAGTAAATTGTTTGTAAGGTTTGAACTCTTGCCAATCTTGTATACAGTGAACCAAAAATGTTTCAAATCTGGTGCTAGGAAGTTTGGCATCTAAATCTTCTGTGCATGTTGGTTTCTGGTAAAGCATATCATCCTTCTAGAGATTTTAAAGAGTTTATGGCTGTTGAGACTGAAGTCTTGACCCTAAATAGTTACAGTCATAGGAGTTACCCCTTGGGATACCAAATGTGAAAATTTCTTCTGCTGGCTATATTCCAATCATTAAATTTTGGAAAATTAGTAAAATACAGATGTATAATCTGAAGCCAGTTGTTATAAATTTAAACAAATTTTTGGTCCAACCTTTAATTTGTTTGTCATGGAAATGAATGTCTGAATCTCTTGTCTCATGGATTTCTCATGATAGGACCAGTGTCATTACTGTAAAATATCAGTATTCTGATGGAATGTTCTTTGCAGGTTGTTATTTTACTGCTTACAGAAATTACTCCAAAAAGCATAGCTGTCCATAATGCAACAGAAGTGGCACGCTTTGTGGTAAGGCTTGATTTTTTTTGAAAATATTAATATTATGGAGAAGAGTAATGATTACACGTAATTTTTTCATGATCTTTCGATAATACCATTTGGTCTATTCTTTTTAAGAGTAATAATGTTTATTGGTTGTTGGAGTTAATAGAAATGCATTTACTGCATGTTGCTTAAGCTGGCTTTGTCCTTTGTCTTTGAAAGACTGATTTTTTGGTAGCTAGGACAATGGAATTTTCATTCATAATTTGCTGCAGGTAAGACCAGTAGCCTTGCTGTCTGTGGTACTATATCCAGTTGGTAGAATTGTGACTGCTTTGTCCATGGGCATGCTGAAGATCCTGGGACTCAAGAGTAGAAGGTGCTGATTACTTTATGCCTGGTTCTTCTAATTTTCTCCATTTCTGATTCTCTATGTATCTTTTATCGCTTTCTACATGAAACTACCTCTAGTGACAGATGATTTACTGGAGGAACTATTTCTTGTGATTGTAAATTTCTCTATGTGATGATGAGAAAGGTCAAATCAAATTCTTTATACTGTAATGCGGCAATTAGGTCACTTATTTGCAATTCTTGGGTGAGCCTTAAAAGCAGCAATAAGGAATTTTTTACATTATAGAAATATTTTTCCCCTGATTATTGTATTACTTAGTATTTTCCCTAGGGGAATTTTATCCTTATTTGGTTCATCCCAGATACAGTTAGTGGTGGGATATCTCTGGGATATAAATATCTCAACCATATCTTGAGAAGACACATATATTGAAGATTTTTTTCACCAGCGAAAATCCTCCCCATTTTCATATCCAACTCTTCTTGTAACTGCTCTACCCTTAAACTATAATCTTACTAAAAGACTGACCTAACCATGGTATAAGTGGTGTGTCCGGCACTTGAAAATCAATGAACAAACCAATATGACAATAAAAAAACCAATGGATATGTTAATTTTCTGATCAGATATAATGATTAGTGCTCTCTCCTGAACAGAAGAGAAAATCTGGAGAACACTACAATTCATACTTATATATGGCTATCTGTGATACTTCTTCACAGTGAGCCCTTGGTTACTGAAGAGGAGCTGAAGCTGATGTTGAGAGGCGCAGAGCTGAGTGGGGCGATTGAAGAGGAAGAACAGGTACATAATCTGGCATATTCTCTTTGGCTACATAAATAAAGGAACAATTAAGGCAAAAAAAGATATAGAATTTTTTATCACTTATATTTTTAGTTGCTGCCAGACATAGTTTTCTCATCACTTGGACTGAATGTTGATTTCTTTTTTTTAGATGTTGCCCACATAAGTGGGTCAGCAACACTAGACTATATTTTTCAATTTTTTCCTTTGAATTTACATTATAAACTGTGAATAATAGCTTGCCTAGAATGCCATTTATTTGATTCTGACTCTATGCTTCTTTTAACCTTATCCTTTTGAATGTGGATAATAGATCCCACCAGGCATCACAATTTGTTTGCTAAATTGTCATATAAATGCCAGAAATTTAGCCTAAGTGTTTATTTCAACCAATTTTTGCCAATATTTCTGGGTATTTGGTTAACCAAGTGCTCTGTTTGAATCCCCCTAGGCGAGGCTTATTAGAAATGAAATGAAATTTTAACATCCACGAGACTAGAAATAGTCTATGGAAACACTAGCTTCCCTGCTTTTTGTCTTTGCAATTCAATCTTCTTATTATTCAAATTAACGATGAGCTGACCCAACCTTCTAATAGTCCCCTCACTGAAAAGACAATGCCAAGGAACCGATGTTAACATACTGCTGTAACTGTCTCTGATGTCTTTGAAAGCATCACATTCCAAAATGAAATGTTTTTCCGATTCCATTGCTCCTGATGTGCAAAAAGTACACACCCGTTCTTCCCAAGCTTCTTTAGGTCTTTTCCATCGACCTGTTTCGCACCGTAGTTGATGTGAGTTAGTTCTTAATTGAGCAATAATAATCTTTGCTCTCCATTGAATGCTAGCTCCAATGCACTCTTTTTGATGGAGATCAAAGGTATTTCTTCTTTCTACCTAACTCTTTTCCCCATATACACTTACGAAACGTCTCCACTACAAAAATCTTTAAATCCTTGCTGTCTGTGGGACATGCATTGAGGTAAATATTCCATTTTTGCATCCATTTGTTGTGTTGTCTCATCATCTTTCTTTCACTCATTCCTCCATTGAAGATAACTTTAGGCCATCTACCTTCTCCCATTTGTTCACCATAGCAATTGCTTCGATGGAAGTTGCTCCTATTTCACTCAGCATTATCTCATAGGAAACCAAACTTTTTATTTTAAACTTGCTCATGATCAAGCGCTTTTGGGATTTTTCAATTTCCTTCCATTTTGAGATAGGGATGCTGCTAGCCCACAATTCACACCCATATAAAATCACTTGACAAACTAGGAGCCCAAAAAGCACTTTAATTGTTTTCCAATCCCATAACTTTGCCTCTATACATCTGTTTTGAAGAGCATACAATGCTTTCCACTCTCCTAAAATTCTCTTCTTTCTGTAGTGCTCCCAATTAAACCTGTTGTTGAAATCAATCCCGAGGTACTTGTATTCATTTACTTCTTCAAGAATGTTGCCTTCAAAGAAGAACGTACGCTGGCTCTGCTTCTTTTTATTTGAGAAAATCATTATTTTGGTCTCGCTGGTATTGACTTGCATCCCCACTGCTTTACAAAAATGCTCAAGGGCATATAGGCGCATCTGCAATCCCTGGGCCGATTTAGGAATCAATACAAGGTCATCAACATATAAAAGAAGGTCATCATCAATCAATTCAAGTTCATTAGTCTAAATCGACATGTTTACTAGGGATGCCATCATGAATGTGGGGAAGCATTCCTTGGGTTTCCCTACGAGATTTTTCATTTAATTATTATTTTTGTTATAGGATCTTGACTCATTAATCAGGTCTTGACTCCTCTTTATATATATATATATATTTGTTTGTTTCCTATCTTTGGTTGATTTGGATTGTTTGTTTCTTATTAATGTTTACGTTTTTCGTTTTTTCTTCATATATATATATATTATATATTGTAATTATTAATTCATTTTTCGTTATTTTTTTTAATAATCATTATAAATAATAATTTATTTTCATAAACTAGTCGTGTAAAAAATAATAACATACTAATAAACTAATAATACTTTTTACCTTCCTTTTGTTGCTTTCTTTAATTTAGTTTCTTTAATATTATTTTTGTTATAGGGATTCGCTTGACTCATTAATCATCATCTTGATTCCTATATAATAATATATATATATATATATATATATATTTTGATGACTCTATTCCTGTATTTGGTTGAACTTGGATTGTTTGTTTCTTATTAAGTTTCCGTTTTTCAATCTCTTAATTGTTGTATCTATATATATATATATATATTTTGATATCTTAATTATTAAATTATAAATTATCATATTATTATCTTAAACAGCTGTTATATATATATATATATATATATATATTTTTCCCTATCTTTGGTTGATTGGATTGTTTGCTTTCTTATTAATGTTACGTTTTCGTTTTTCTTAATATATATATATATATTTATATATTATATATATATATTGTAATTATTTAATTTGTTTTTTCATTATTTTTTTGATAATTTTATAAATTGTAATATTATTATTCTTAAACTATGCCGTTGTAGGAATATATTTTGATCGTAATAATCACTATTAAAATATTATTTTTTCAAAACTAGTCGTTGTAAAATAATAATAATAATAATTTTACCCTCCCTTTTGATTGCTTTGTTTTTAATTTTAGTCTCCTTTAATTATTATTTCTGTTATAGGATCTTGACTCATTAATGAGGTCTTGACTCCTATTTATTTATTTATTTGATTTGATTCGATTTATTTATTTTGATTTTTGACTCTCTTCCTATATTTGGTTGACTTGGATTGTTTGTTTCTTATTAATGTTTACGTTTTTCAATCTTTCTTATAGGAATATTATTTAATCTTAATAATCATTATTAAAATATTATTTTCATAAACTAGCCATTATATGATCTTTTGGCCTCTACATTGCCCTCTATTTACGCCCGTGCCATGATCTGCATCTTCATCTGGTCTTGATGATGAAACACACTAGCTGGTTTGAAACGCATCGGCAAAATTTTCTCCTATGTGATTTCTACCGAAAAGACTCTTCTTAATGTAATATGGATCACATAAGCCTGAATTCAGAAACTCTGCACACATATCAAATGCTATTGAAATCTCCAGTTCTATAATAGTTGATTAGACAAATGCATTGCTGTTTATAAAGACACTTTTTGTGTGCATCCAATTTTAACTAAATCTATTACTTGTCAACCCCTGTTGTTCATTCAAAATGTACTTTATAGATGCAAATTTTCTTGTGTGTGTGTGTGTGTATTAGGCAAATGCAATTCTTTTTATAGAAAGACACTTTTGTGTGCATCCAATTTTAATGAAACCTATTGCTCATCTGTTGGATGGTGTTGTCATTGATGTCAACCTATGGAGTTGACTGGGTTTGACTTTGACCAAAAACAACAGTCATTGATGTCAAATGGTTAATGAACACTTCTTAGTAATTGTTAGACTACATCAAGATGGCAGCTATACTGTTGGATGGTTAAAAATCCAAGTCCTAGGGTTTAGGTTCCCTGGACTGAGGATGTGTCCCGACTTTGTCGAGGGTTTTTGATAGGTCAAATTTGTTGATTTTTAATGTACCTTGGACACGTGATTTCCCATGGGTTAGTCTCTACCTAGGGAAAAGTGTCCAAAATAATTCTTTTCCTAAGTATGACTTTATAAAGTGAAAGTGATTTTATAAGTGGTAAAGTCAATGTTAAATTATAAAGTGAAAAGTGACTTTAGACATAAAGTACAATGTGGGTACTTTATTTAATGGGTGAGTTAAAAAATAGAAAGTGAGAATTAAATGTACATTTATTCTCATCCCTTGATCTAAATGAATCTGAGCCATTAGATCTTAGGGTTGCTCAAAAGTCATTTAGGGAAACAAATGGGGGAAAAGAAAAGAGAGATTGCATTCATTCTTCATGAGAAGATTGGAGAAAGGAGGCTGAGAGCTGGAGAAAAGTTCTGAAGGAGAAATTTGTTGTAGCAAGTTGAAGGAGTGATTTCTGGGCATGGAAATCAAGGCATAGAAGACAACAAAAGGTACAGTACGAACAACATTGAATTCAGTGAGCTGCACGCTGTTCGAAAGAAGTTTAAAAGAAAAAATTGAAAAAAGATCCGTACAATCACAATACATATATTCAGCTTCAAGTGGGCACGAAAATTGAGGCAAAGTGGGCATGGTTTTCAAGGAGTTTTGGGCTGAAGAGATAAGTTGTATTTTTCTATTTTGTTTTGTCTGCAAATGTATTTTTCCTGAACTTGAAAGATTTGAAGAACTCTCTAATAGTTTTTTCCTGGAGAAGATTGAAGGGGTTTTCCCTGGGTTTAAGTTGACCAAAAACCTGTGTATTTTTATGTGTTTCTGGTCTGGTTATGTCCATATTTATTTTCAACATGGGTTGATAGTCCCATGTGTTTTAATCTGAAAACTTCATTTCTAGAATACTATATGTTGAATGTATGTTTATGGGAAAGGGCATTTAACTGAATGGGAGTGATAAAGTGAAATTAAAACCGGGTTGGGATTGTAGGAAACTTTTTTAGTCATCAAATTTCAACAAAATCATTGAGTTTGGGTTAGGGATCTATGTCATTAGATTCTCCTCGAAAAGATGTTTCTGTTGATATGTGGTACGCTGATCCGGGGGGATATTGGTGGCCACCCACCTATTCCACTTGGACCCCCAACATTGTTTCTTTCAGTTTTTCAGTTTCCTTATTTGTAGCACAATTTACTAGTTTTTCGGGTCCTGAACTTTCAGAGCTGTTTTGAGGCACTAAACAACGTTTTTTGGGAAAACTTGGATAGATTTTTCTAATGAGGTATTGTACATGTCAAACGGAGATTGTATGCCAAAGTTATGACCTCGGGAAGTTGATGTACCACTTTACCCAAACGGGGTCCATAGTTTCACGCTTCATCTCCTAGGGTTAGGTTTTTGGATGTTTAGGGTTTTCTATTGTTTCTCAATAATAAATAGGCCTTTGAGCCTCATTGTAACACAATTCAGAGGCATGTAGCTGCCACATCTCTTCTCGGAGATAAGCTACCATCGCCTGAGCTAGTCTTATTTACATTCTGTTTGTAAGCATATTTCAGTGTTTGATATTAATGAACTGAAGTGTTATTTCTACTACATCTTTGTATTTATGGTTATATTTGTAATTTTTTGTGTTCCTGTTTAAATCCGGATCAGTGGTATCAGAGCGCTATGCTCTTTCTTTGTTTTTCTTTGCATGTCCCCAACGAGGTCGGGATATAAGAATTTTGGGCTGAATCTGGTTGAACCTTTGCAAGATCAGCCTCGCAAACCTCGACGACTGCCCATGGGGGAAGAAAAGAAAGACAAGGGGGCAGGAGATCCTATCAAAATATTACTCGAGGAGGCCCTCGAGAAGCAAAGGAATGCGATGATGGATAACTTTGCCCGGATCCTTCAACGGTTGCCCACTGACGGTGCATCCAGATCTAGCAGCGACTTTGGGAGCTCCACTCCTTTTAAGGTACAAGTAAACTTTGACATTCACATATTTGAGGGCCAAATAGATGCAAACGCCATAGATAAATGGTTAAATATGCTAGAAGGGTATTTTTCTGTGCATGATTTTTCCAGCCGAAAAAAGATTACTTTTTCTCTTCTCAAAGCCGCACCCACTTGGAATTCGTTCCAAGATGCCATCAAGGAGCAATACTACCCTGTCGGGAACTATGAGGATAAATACATAAAGTGGACAACGCTGCGGCAGGGAAGGGACCAAGATGTGCTGGAATTTACCAATGTTTTTCATACCCTTCGCATGAAGTTGGGTAGCAAGGATTTTGAGAAACATTTGGTACTCAAGTATCGCGATTGCCTACACAGGTACATCCAGGATGAGATGGATTTCCTGGACATCTCCTTGCTCGACATGGCGTACTGATACGCCGTCAAGATCGAGCAGAAGTTTAAACAGAAGAAGTAAGACTTTGGATCTGCGAATCTGAAGCAAGGGAAAGGTGCCCCCAAACCATAGAACAAAGGACAAAGCCAAGGCGGGCGGCCTAGGACAACCTGCCAAAGACGCTAGCAAAGAACAACACCGCGAAGCCGAAGGAGGACACGAGAAAGTGGTGTGAGTTCCATAAGAGCTCCACTCACAACACAAGTGAGTGTCAGGCCAAGCAGTCACTGGTGGTCAAGCTGAAGGCTTTGGAATCAGATGCATGTTTCGACTCTGAGTCAGAACCCGACAAGGGGAATGACAAAGGGAAGTAGATTATTGATGCGAAGCCCAATGCCACCGTTGCCACCACGAAGATCCAGAAGGAGGAACACCTCTTCCACTCCCAGATGTGGGTAAAGGGTTCCCCGCTACAATTCATTGTCGACAACGGGAGCCAAAAGAACCTCATTTTAGCGGAGGTCGTGAAGCAGTTGGGCTTATCGACTATAGCGCACCCACAACCGTACACCATCGGCTGGCTTCATGTTAAAATTGGCAACTAGGGCCAAACTCCATGTGGGTCTACTTATTTATGGCAGCTGATATTTTTCTTCGATTCCTCTCGTCAAGAGGTGTATGACTGATCTAAAGATCACCCGATTCCGACATGTATTCATGGAGATATGAATTTATTTGTGTTATGGGACAATTCATCAAAGGTCGGCCAACAACCAAATTGCCCCCACTTTTCCTCAACGTTTTACTATAAATAGAGGTGGACTTCAAGTCATGTACACACACACTCTTGTGATCACTTCCTCTCCACTCGTTTGGGTTTTGGTGGAAGGAGAAGTCACCAGGATTATACTTGCCCTAGACGAGATGCCCTCGCTCATTAACGCTGTCCTAATAAAGCTCTAATGTTGCCCTAATGAAGAATCCTCTACGCTGCCTTAACAATAATGAAGAAGCCTCCAAATGCAGTCAATAAAGAAGCCCTATTGAAGAAGACTCCTGATGCTGTCATGGAGGCACAAGGAGGAGACTATTGTTTTAGGGCTGCAGGTTAGGGCAGATTCCAGCGAAGGAGAAGAGGCTGCGTTTGGGTCTCTTTGTGATTGTTTGGATGCCAACTAAACCTTGCAGGAAGGCCGAGTTTCTTAGTGCATTTTCTGAGCAAGTTAGGATCCATTTTGGGGCAACAAATACAAGGAAAGAGTTCAAACTTCTCTACCTAGCCACAACAAGCCAAGAAGAGAACAATGAAGAGTTAGGAGGCTATTTCAGGAGGCCGAGGAGCTGTTGAAGAGGGCTGCAGCTTGCAACCCATGTCTTCGAGGCTGAGAGGCAGGGGGATCGTTTTCAGGTTGTTGGGTGAAGGAGTAGCCCTTAGAAGGGTTGGCACAGTTAAGGGACAACTTGTTGTGGCAAGCCGCAGTGGATAAGAGGACGCCGAAGGGTGGAATGGGGTTGGAACAACCCAACATTGCAGCCAAGGCTTTCCTCCCCTCTTAGAAAGGCAACCGCAGTTGAGGAGGGCTATTCTGGTGACAATTTTGAAGGCTATCAGGATTGCTGTTACAGTACCCTAACCAGTCCAACAATGCAGCAATTAGAGAGCCCTAAAATAGTGAATTGATATATGCTTTTTGGATCTGCATTTGATGTTTGTTGAGTCTATGTTTAGTGACCTTGCTAGAGCTCCATCATTGTTAGAATCTAGATTGATGAATTGATCATGTATGAAGGTGTAGGCTTCCTTGTGAGCAACAAAGTATAAGCTGCTACAGGTCATAACACCATGGTCAATATTTCGTATGGGTATTTTGTAGGTTCAGATCATGGAGCCGTCATACTATTGACCAGTAGAAGGCTGTATGATGCTGCTACAATATGATATTGACAAAACTATTGTCATGGATTGGTATCATTGCATTGAGGATTAGTTAGCTAGCCAGGTGCAACATAGTGTAATGAAAGTGCAGCATGAATGGTGCAGTATAGTGTAGCATGGTGCAACACAGTGATGGGTGCAACATGGTGATGGAATCGCTTGTGTTTAGATCCTCTATCTCGTGTCATCTTCTTGGAGAAGATCTCTGCTCTTATTTTGACAACTCAAAGTGTTGACTTTTGATGTATATGTTCTATCTCTCTCTCTGCTGAAATATTGAAGAATATAAGAAGAATTAATCAAGGGTTTCCCCACATTGGGGGTTGTCCCTGACTGGGAAGCGCACTACAGTCAGGCCGTTGGGCATTTCGGGGTCGAGAAAATGGTGATAGTACTGCAGAAGTATTTCTACTGACTGAATCTTCGACATGATGTCGGGAAGTACATCAGATCTTGCACTGCCCGCGCCATTGCCAAATCGACCATCAAGAAGCAAGGCCTCTATACTCCTCTGCCTAACCCGAGTCGACCTTGGGAATCCATCTCCATGGATTACATGTCGGGCCTTCCTTCTACTAAGAATGGGAATGACTGCGTTTTTGTGGTTGTTGACAGATTTTCGAAGATGGCTATTATGGTGGTCTGCAAGAAGAATATCACAGCAGAAGCCACTGCTAAACTCTTCTTTGAACGAGTGTGGGTACACTTTGGGATCCCATAGTCTATCATCTCAGATCGGGACAGTAGGTTCCTTAATACATTTTGGTCCATTTTCTCATTGATGCTTGACACCAAGCTCACTAATCCACAACGTTCCATTCCCAAACTGATGGCCAGACAGAGGTCGTCAACAGGATGATTGTACACATTCTGCACATGTACAACTCAAGTCATCCACGCACATGGGATGAGAGCCTCCCCTATGTCCAACACAGTTATAACTGGGCTCTCCATAGCTCGACTATCCACAACCCTTTTCAGGTGGGCTTGGGATTCCAACTACTATGTTCCATTGATGTGGCCATACCATTTGCAGCTACTCAGGAAAATTCAGCTCATGTCCAGTCTGAAGCCAATAAGGTAAACAACTTCATTGAGCACATCCAACATATCCGCCAACAGTTCCATGACATTCTGGAGAAATAAAATGCCAAGTACAAGTGACATCATGATCAACATCAAGTGCCACACAAGTTTCAGGTGGGTGACAAAGTCTGGTTGCATTTGCAGAAGGAACGCCTTACCATAGCTTATCGGAAACTCAAACCACTCCGATATGGTCCTTACACCATTAACAAGGCTGTGGGAGACAATGCATTTGAACTCAACATTCCCCCATTCCTTGGCCTGCACCTAGTGTTCAATGTGGACCGCCTTCGACCATACTTCCCACCATTGCTAGACACATCAGACATTGCAGAACAACTCACACCTACAGAGTTAAATCCAGATTGCATGGAACAAGCCATAATTGGTTGGATCATGGACACACAGATCAAGAACACCCGACAACAAAGGATCCAACTATATCGAGTTGTCAAAGCAGGCCAACTCCTTCACCAGGGCAAGTGGCTCACCAGGGACCAAGTTTAGCAGAGGTTTCCTCATCTCATGGAGGAACTCAACGCAATGGAGACCATTGCTTCCTAAGGGGGGAGGAATGATCTAGGTGGATATCGATGGCCATTCGCCTATTCCACTTGGACTCCCACCATTGTTTCTTTCAGTTTTTCAGTTTCCTTATTTGTAGCACAATTTACTATTTTTGGCATTTTTCCGGGTTCTGAACTTTCAGAGCCTTTTTGAGGCCCTAAACGACGTTTTTTTGGGAAAACCAGGACCAACAAGGGTCAACGACTAATGTTGGTCATTCAAAAGTTGTAGTCCTCAGATAGATCTTTCTAACAAGGTATTGTGCGTGTCAAAGAAGATCGTATGCCAAAGTTACGACCCCGGGAAGTTGACGTACCAATTTTCCCAAATGAGGCCCATAGTTTTGTGCTTCATCTCCTAGGGTTATGTTTTTGGATGTTTAGGGTTTTCCATTGTTTCTCAATAATAAATAGCCTTGGAGTCTCATTGTAACATAGTTCAGAGACACGTAGCTGCCACATCTCTTCTCAGAGATAAGCTACCATCGCTCGAGCTAGTCTTATTTCCATTATGTTTGTAAGCATATTTCAGTATTTGATATTAATGAAATGAAGTGTTATTTCTACTGCATCTTTGTATTTATGGTTATATCTGTAATTTGTTGCGTTCCTGTTTAAATTCGGATCATACGCCCCGAGAAGTCTACTGGTTTGAGAGATATTCACAATTGAAGTTAGTTACCTTAGTTTTTGCCCAATCATTTGGCTAAAACTCCCAGGGGTAGTGACATGACACCTCCTCCTACGATTGTCAACATATGACATTGTTTATCACTGTAATATCACCCCTTATAAGTTACATAACTTCAAAACCAAAGACAATAAATCAATCATTGACTTTATACACTCATGTGTCACCTACAAAACACACCAAAGAGGGTAAGTGTACAAATTCCTTAGCGCTTAAACAAACAAATTTATGGTACTTATAAAATAAATTAACCATACCTTAACGAATCTTAGGAAGAGTATTAATCTTTTTTTTTAAAAGATATCCCTCATATTGTAAAGGCTAATATCTTTCACTCATAAGACTCACCGCCTTTCTCACTCATAAGGCCCACAGCCTTTCTTACTTAACACACAATTCATGACCTAATTAAAATTTTAGTGTTATAACTCTTTCATGAAGCCCTTTCCTTCTCCTACAACGGTCACTTAGAAGACCCCTCACAAACACTATAGAAGGAACCTAACAAGCCTCCTAAACTACATAATCTCTCAATATATTCTCAACATAGCTCTGAAATACTTTATTCAGTCTTTTTGAAGACTTTTGAGGTAGACAAAGTTCAGATTCCTTTTAAACAAACAGGACAGCGTATCAGAGGTAAGGTTAAAGTTCTTTTGGTACGATTGATGTTTTTTTTATTTTTTTTATTCGGCCCCTCTGTTAGGCTAGGCCACAAGTCTGTTTAGAGCAGTTTTTCTTTTGATGATAAGCCTGTTAGAGTCGGCCTTCTCTTAGGGTTTCGGCAAGCTTGTTTTGAACATGTTTCTAAGGTGGAAAATTCTTCAAGGTTCTTATGAATAGTCTCCGTCTTTTGTTAAAGCATGTCCGCATTAATTTCTAAAGTCGCTATCATTATTGGTTCAACACTTCATCATGAAGCATAGACTTATTGACATGACAGTAGCTTGAAGGATGACAAGAAGTTTTGTTACAGTTGGATATTGACTTGACAAAGTGACTTGATGTATAAAAGTTGAAGATTGCATGTGAGACAGTGAATATTATAATACGACAACAGTTTGATGAGGGTATAACACCAATAACACGCCTAGTGAGACTGTCCTAACAGTGTGGTGACTTAACTGTGATTGACATTTCAGAGAAACTTGACTTTTGCAATGTACAGTCTCTTGAAAAGGCATTTATAATTGCGCTATAATAGTGATCTGTCCATCAAATTTGTGGACAACAGTGCACATATACAGTGAACCTATCTACCCTACAATGATTTGACCTTGAGATCTGACTAAAAATGTAACTGAGACATCATATTTGACTAAGTGTGATACAATTGACAACGACATGATTTAGATTTTGACCTGACATTTAGGACAACAAATTGACACCTAGCCATTGATATGATGTGGGCAGTGAATTAAGTTATTAACAAATAGATCTGACATCTAATCTTAATAGTGACCTTCTGATTGTAGTAGTATATGCACAAGATTCTCATTTTTTCATTGCAGCAGCTAGATAAGCGTATTGACATGATCCATTGACCTAACTCGACTTGACATGTTGTGAACAGCTCTTGTAACTGTCCCAATGACATGACACCTGAAATATAATTTAAGACAACAGTGACTAATGTATGTCTTACAGTTAGTTAGAGCTGAGTTGACATTGGTCCATTGACATGGCCTTATGTCAGCATTGTTGAGACAACTAGAGTGTACAGTGACTTGAATGCAACTGCTAAGGATATGATGGACATGACAGTTGACATTATTGTGACATTTGCCATAACAACCTGTTAGGATTTGCACTGTCCTTATCTAATGATTCAGTGATGGGTGATGGGACAGCAAGTGACACATTGACACATTAACATAACAACATGACTTTTGCTTGACAAATTGAAGTATGATTTGACTTAACATAACTAGTCGACCTGACATATAGATGTGTGACATTTGCTTAAAAACATTGATTGACACAGTGAAATTGTGACTTTTTAGTGGTAGTGACATAAGAAACATTCTACGATGAAATGTTTGAATTTGACTCTGACTTAATACATTCACATGAACTTGACAGTTGCTTGATACCTTAAAGTAGTGATTAACTTAGTGAGATTTCTATGATGTCTGACTTTGACCTTATAGTGATATGAAAGTAATATTCATATTCCAGGTAACACCTTAAACTTGGCTTAATTCCTTGAATAAGACTCAACTATTGACAATTTGATTTTGACTTATTAAATGAATGGAAGGGGATGTTATCTACAGCAAGTGACATTGGCAGTTTTTTTTTTGTTTTGTTATGGTGGAATGTTAAAGATAGACTCAGCGAGTGACATTGGCAGAATTTTTCTACAGTGGAATGTTAAAGACAGACTTAATTCTGAACCTTGACTTGATAATCTATGACATGAGACCGTATAATATATTATAGCAGTGTTAACAAATCTTTGGTGAACTGATACACATTTAGTGACTTGATACATTGAATAGTGAAATGAAAATGACTGTGACAATGACAATAACATCATATGAGCTGATTGACTTGACACACATTGACACATTGATATATTAACTAGACTCATAGATCTGATATGTATAGACACTTGGCATAATGAAGTTGACCTTTGACTTTGACTTGATATCAATAGAACTATGATAAATATAATTTGACATATTGACATACAACCTTGACATACTTGATATAGATTTGTATTATGTATCTTATACTGAATCGTGATGACCTAGAGGGTGTACCATCATAATGACATGACTTTACATGGTAGCAGGTCTTTAAGGAAAATCTCATTTTGTTATACAACCTATTGGAGAAGGATGGATAACAAAGTTTGACCAGTCAAACAACGGTGTTTACTTGTATGCTAGTAGCTCTCTGGGGACAGGTTTTGAAAGCACTGATTGCAGGGCATCGGGATGACCTGAGGCACCTTGGTTTGTGCCATTTGATAGCAGTGTCAGATGGTTGCAACATCATGTGCAACTTGATGATGACAATGGTTATGCATTGATGACTATTCATTCATGAGCAATGACATTCAGTGATAGCCAACAATTTTGCAGTGTGCAGTGTTAGTGATGTGTAGTTGAACAATGACATCTTAACGTGTAGCTTTGCGTAATGATCAGCTTGTGGGGACAATGATCAGTGGCTACCAGGATTCGACATTTATTTCACATCTTTCTTACAACTATTCTACATTGATTTAGAGTATAGGGGATCCGGTCTGAAAATTGTGAAATGTGGTCTTCTAGGTCGTCAAGGGGTAGGTGATTGGAGTTACCTTCAAGTTGTGGCCTGAGAACACTTCAGGATGACAAGGTGTTGCGCGGGCAAGTTGTGGCTTGCACACGGCATTGTGGTTTCCATTTAGTTGTGGCTGATAAACTAACAGGGCAGCGAAACATCCTTTCTGACAGCAGTTGGTAAACAAAGTGTTGGGGCACTCATCAGGTTGTGGCCTGATCTACAGGGCATTGGGGCGTCCTTCTGGTTGCAATAGGATATTAGGGTCTAGTAGCGTCTTACAAGTTGTAGCCTGTGAACTAGGGGGTTGATGCCTCCCTCAGTTGTAGCTAAAATCTTGATGCAATCAATTTTATTTTAATAGGGAGAACACAATTACTAAAGAAGCGTTTAGTGGTTTTTGACGCGGAGGGGGTTTTCCACCTAAAAATCTTTGTGTCCTCTATTTTATCTTTCTGCATTATTGTATGGTGTTGTCTACTGTTGATTATTGTTTAGGATCATCTGAAGAAGGACAATAATAATAAGTGAAGATTAACTAATGCTTTGAAAAAGATTAAAGAGTGTTAGTTGCTAAGAAATTCTAATTAACCCCCCTCTCAATGTTTCCAATATGATCAATCTGTGTTGTTTGTTCAAACTGTACATTATAGATGCAATTTTTGTTGTGTGTTTGTCTGTGTGTGTGTGTATATCAACGATAACAACTTATTTTGTATTAGATATGTTATGACAAAATCTAGTCACCCTGTAAGATGTAATGGCCCAAGCATCAAGGAGTTAGTTTGTGTTAGAATTTCCTGCAAACCTAGCACCCGACACTTAATTCCTAGTAGATTACACATCTACTGATTAATTGCATAGCTAGGTTCATTAACACAATAAATTCAACGGAAACAAAATATACCAATCTCAATTACAATGACAATAGATTCTGCTCAATCAAATCAGTTCGTTATTAAATTGATTCAGAACCTACTTGGGCTCCCATCCAAGGATAATGGCCTGTTGAAAATGTACCAAGGAGGTGTCTCCTAGGCTTTTCTCCTTTTGGCCTAGGGAAACACATAAATCACCTTTGTCTAAGTGATATTATGTTTATTTATATCAAGGGGGCTAATGTAGTTTTTTATGTGGAGATGTGCTAGGTACTTTATTATTAAAGTCACATGTGATTTAAAAGTTACTTATGTGGAAAAGTACCAAGTACAGTTTATTTTATTAAAGTGACTTTTATAATGTAAAGTGACTTTATAAGGAAAAGGTGACCATGGCACTAAAACATTTAAAGTACTAGGAAGTCTTTTTAAAAGAAGGGGACCACATGTACGAGGGGTCAAGTGGGGGATTGATCCCAGCCATTGATCCAATGGCTTGAGATTAAATCTTAGCCATTAGATCTTAGGGATAAGGTTCCTATCTTATGGAAAAGACAAAAGGGAGGTAAAAAGGAAAATGAGGCTCATTATTCTCATGACTACGTTGAGAAGAGGAGAGCAGCTTGAGAAGGAGGAGCAGTGTTAAATTTGGACAACTAGGTCCAAACTCCATGTTCTGATGCTCAGATTAAGAGGCTAATATTTTTGTTGGATTCCTCTTTCTGAGAGGTGTAAAATCCATATAAAAATAGTCTTAATCCGATGAGCAGAACTTATATTTTGAATTTATTATTCTAAATAAATTATATGTGCAAGGTCAGCCAGTTTTGTAATGTAGGCTCACATGCCCAACAGATGTGTCACACACCCTCATTGATGTATATAGATACAGGGAAAGTTGGAGAGAATTTCATCACAACACAACTCACATCTTCCTCTCTCATCCTAAAGAGTACGAGCTACCTGGAGGACGAATTTCAGCCACACGTGGGAAGGACGAAGAGGACAGATCGTACGGCTGAGCTGTAGTACGATTTTCTGTTGCTAGGGTTTCGTAGAAAGTTTGACCAGCGTTGACTTTGGTCAACGCTTGGTCCAATCAAGCTGAAAACTTGTGGAAGGTTCGATTTTTGAAGGCCGTACTACCTGGCAAAAAAATCGAGGTCAAAGGGTTGACCGTTTTGCTGCTGCGTTGACTTTTAGCTTGTTGCCCCTGCGTTGACTTTTCGGGACAGCGTTGACTTTTGTAGAATTGACTTGGGTTGACTCATCTACTGGTTGGAGGGTTGTTGTGACACATGCTGGG
>APFE031289304.1:0-10568 GCA_000404065.3 Pinus taeda
TGAAGGGATGAGGGACAAGCCTCTCTCTCTTTGGTGACAAGATCTCCTTACTTAGGTTAAGCCTTATGGACACAAAGAAGGCTCTTGCAACTCTAATCTCTTGATATCTTCCTTTCAGCACGAGTATAATTACCACTACCACTACTACCACTAGCTTGCTCAAGGCATGGAGACAAGCTTTTATAGATGAAAGAGGAAGAGATAAGATTAATCACAACAATCATGGATTTGGCTACATCACTTGGAAACTTCCATGGAAGGGTGGAAAACTACTTCCCATTCAAGGAGATTCGAAGCCAAACCATCCTCACTTAACATAGATTCAATTGGTGAATGAGTTGGAGAGAACTTTCAGAGGTTGATTGGTTAAAAACTTTGCCCAGATAGGTTGGCGCGATTGCAACTCTGGTACAGAGCGCTAATAATGCGCCCCTTTTGGAGGATTTTCCCCATTGGCGCGGGAAGAACACAATGAACCCGCGCTAATGTAAAAGGGGCTATTTTTATGGGAAAACTGCAGGAGATGTCTTCAGGGCATGTGAAGCTCATATTCAAAGGGGAATGATGCAAGTGGTTTCAAGTCTTGTCACTTCTCACAAGTCCCGGAATGAGTCCTCCAAGGTGCAGGAGAGGGGTAACATGGATGGTGACAAACGGTGACAAATTACTGTGTAACAGATGTCCCCTAAAGCATGAGGCCCGAGAGAGAGAGGGATGAAATGCTTTACAAGAACATGTGTGACTGAAAACACAGCCACTGTAGAACCTGCGTAAATAAGTACAACTGATATCTCAAGTACATGATATATGTGGTATGGGCGCAGTCATCCGTAACAGATTATATAAAAATCTAGATCCAAGGTATGGGTGCAGCCATCCAGAGGGGATCGATAAATAGAATCAGGCATGGTCACAGCCATCTAGTGAATGAGTCATGTAATGATCATAATAAGCCACAAATCGCAACCTGGATCCCAATAAACAAAATCCAGGGTCTTGCGCTCCATCTCAACCTGAACAGAGTACAAGTTCAGGCATGCGAATACATGAGTTGAAGTCGAACATGCATGAACATCGTCTGATTACCAGCCAATAATGAAAGCTGTTAACAGACGTGAGAGGTACCACCAATAATGACAATGGCCCTCAAGGTACTATAGGTACAATCTACGACATGTGTATGAGTGAGCTGGCATCGAACACCCGCAGAATCATTCGATCGGAGGCCAATGATGAAAACCTCACGTCGAACATGAAGAACCTGCCATTGAGGCATGCATGCTCCAAGGCACTTGAAGGGAGTCTCTAGATCAGCTTCCTAGATAATGAGTTGAAGTCGACAGGAAGTGACCTTGATCAAAGGTGGGCCATAATGTTTCCCACATCATTGACACAAGACAGAGGAAGAATGTTGTGGTGAATCAGAATTATGTGAGGTATCAGAGGGAGATTGTAATTCTGCAGAGTTCAACTTCTCTTGAACATATTGGCGGCACTATAGTGGACTTGGCAGTATTTGACATCAACGGGTCAAACGTCATGGTGACGAGGCAATGAGAAGATGAGAGGTCAAAACGGGATCACCCAAACCCACGAAAGCCAGTGAAATACGAGATGAGATGTTCCCACCCAGACACGAAAGCAGATAGGTGCCATGTTCAAGAGCGACATACTGCCGACTCGACAATAATTATGGTTCCATTTCCCCACCATTTATGGCGAGTACCCTGATTATTTTTGGATGGCAAGCTTGACGGGGATAACATATGCTTGAGAGGCGCCATTTCGACGGAATCCGATGTCATTAATTTTTTAATGAGTTTGACAAAGGAAGAACTCGACGTCTTTTCATATTTAGAGAGTTTGAAAAGACAGCGAAAAGGAAAATCTAGGGGTGTCCTTTTTCGCAAATTTGTGTCTCTCGAGCCCGAAAAAGTATAAAACTATGCTCAAAAGAACTGGCCGACCATTACGACCGAGGAGTACTTTTCATAAGTAGTGATTTCGATCTGAAAAAGTAAAAAAGCGATCAAAACCACGTCGCTTCGTGACTGTTAACGAACCTGAAACGACAACGGTCCGACAATCTTTTCGTTTTTACACAGTCGGAAAAGGGTTTAAAGACGACCACCTCTCATTTACATTTAACGAGTCGAGAGGGCCAACCCGACAATCTTTTCATCTTTAAACGGTCAAAAAAGAGCTGAAAGAAGACCTCCATTTTTATTCTCTTTAACGAGTCAAAAAGGGAAAAAATACTTGGCAATCTTTTCATATTTTACGAGTTAGAAAAGAGTTTACAGGTGACTCGGGTATGGGTTCATTTTTACACAAGCTTGAACCATGGAGAACTATGCTTGGATTCGGTTTCATGTTTACACAAGCTTGAAACGAAAAACTATGCTTGTTATAAGCTCACATGCCCCCAGCATAATGACGCAAAACGAGGTACATGCCCCCCAGGCTTCATTGCATTCAACAAAGTGGATGTAATGAAGGTTCACTTTTGAGATCTTGGAAAGACTCAACTTGTATTTTATGAGATCGTAATCAAGAGACTCAATGTGGAAAGGGAGTTGCTTTGTTTTTTAATGAGGTTGACACAGTAAAGAACTATCCTCATAACCCTGATTTCATTTTTTAACGAGCTTGACACAAGATCAGGAACTATGCTCATAACCCTTGTTTCATTTTTTAACAAGCTTGACACAGGAAAGCGAACTATGCTCCGTCCGAACTTCATCATAATGAACAGGAAGTTGGGGCTTCCAAGAGTGGCTCTCCCGGTGGGAGGTCAATATCTCGGAAGTCAGGACCCAACGCCCCCAGGACACTATGCATGACGGTGGCATCGCTGGATACAGGTATGGGATAGGTGGCCACGTAGTTGATTTGCGGGGGGGCAGATACAACTGGTGGATAAAAACTAGGAGGGGACGACAACTGCGCAGGAGGCATCGAGGGACTAACGAATGACAATTGATTGATAGCACCATTCTTCCATCGCGTGGAAAGAAAACCACACGGAAAAGCGAAGAGATAAGGGCCCCCATAGCATAAACATAGTCGTGACCAAGGAGAAGACTGAAATCTAAAACACCTTGGCTAACCAACACGTCGATATAGACGGTTTTACCTCCCAAATTAATAGGGAACTTCGGGAGGACTCCTAGAGATGGACAGGCTCCTCCATCGAAGACTAACAAATTCTGCGTGACCGACCCGAGCTGCGGGGAACCTAAAGCTTGCCAAGTAGTATACGGCATAAGACTGACCGATGCACCTTCATCCAGAACAGTGCCAGGTACTGCCTTATCATAGGCAAGTACGGTAATCTAGAAAGGCACATGGGATGGAAGGCGGAAAGCGGTCAGGTGACTCCAATCAAAGGATATGGCCAAACTACTTGGTGGGGGAATCGTATGATTGCCCCCATGCTCCATAGGAACCGAAGAGGGACTTTCGGGAGCAGCTGGGATAGGAGAGTCATTTCCGGACTCAGGGGAATCTAAGGAGACGAGAAGAACATGGGAATTACGCCCTTCCAAAACAGAGTGATCGGGTGGTGAACTCGAGTCGACACTCTTTCCGACGAATAGTTGGTCTGGAACAGGCTGGGCAGAGCCAGGTTCAGGAAGAGGAGGCTAGACAAGGGAGGAATTTGAACCAATCTCATTGTCAGCAGGGGGACGATTTGCAGCTGCAGAAAGGCGTTGATATCCAACGGGGAGTTGGGATGAGGGAGCCGCGAGACTTTCCAAGACGTCGGAGGCTTTATCCATGAGCGGACAAAGGTGAAGGGGATGATTGCCTTCACAAAGTCTGCAAAGGATTCGAATCTTCCCTTTTTCTTTACTATTCCCAACTTATAGGGTAGCATCACTGTGAGATTCAGAGGGCGATGAGGGGCGGGTCGGATCGTCGGGCCATACTTCTAAGACCCTGGGAATTCCATGACAATCACGAAGAAGGTGGTCATCCTTGCACAATCTACAAGGAAACTTGACCTTCCGCGAAGGAGCAGAAGGTGGCCCGACTTCAGGTGTACTCGAGGGGGTAGTTGTGCTTTTAGCCTCTCCTTTGAGAGCCTTCTTCTTCTTTGTCTTCTTCTTCTTTTTCTTAGCCACCTGGTTACTCGAATTGAGACTTTCACCAGGCGAAGTCGAAGATGAGGACATAGAAGTAGGCGTAGAACGGGAGAGGTCCACCTTAGAATCAACATGAGGTTGTTCAGGTGGAGGGACTGATTGATCAGTAAGTGAGATGGCAGGGACCAGAGAGGTTGAGAACAACCAAACAGGCAACCCAATAGTTAACCCTGGGAGGGACAATGTTGCCATGTAAGGAGCACCAACATTCCTGAGAGGAGGGAAATGACCAGGATTCCCGTCAGGGGGGGAACTTGGGTTGGTGAACCCCGAAAAAGTTGCCATCAAGAATGGAAAAGAAACCTACTCAAGCTAACGTGAACAAGACCTAACCGGGTAAATGTGAATGTGACCGAATAAATTTTAAGACAAAGGAACTGAACTTGACCTTTTCATGTTTTAAGAGTCGAGAAAAGGACAAAAATGTGACTCTAGTCGCCTTCGAATGTTTTGTGAGCCCGAAGTGACAAACTACTCAAGTGAGCCTTTTCTTTTAAGGAGTCTGAAAAGGATCAAAAGTGACTTCTCTGGAGAAACTAGGCAAGGGGTTTATTACCAGACAATCCGTTAAACTGCATATACACCTTGGCAATCGTATGAAAACCAAGGACTTTTTGTACGACAGTCAATCTTCCCGAATGTTTTGTTCGGTGCGTTACGGGTTGTAAGGTGGCAGACATGGCTTCCTATGGATAAAGGATCATAACCTAGTGGAGTCTCCCCATATATACGTGATGGTACGTGGGAGCACAAGTCTGTACTAGACCACAATTGAATCACACAAGGAGGAATCACCCAACCTTAATGCGAGAACAAAAGTGACTAGGTTTAACGACGCCGGAGCATGTCTCTAACCTAGACCTCTAGAATGTGAGCGTTATGTTCCAATGCATTTTTAAGTTTATTCGGTTTATTTTATGGTTGATCTTCAGTTAAGTTTCGATTTCAGGTCCTACCATATGTAATCTTTCACAATTATGGTCACAATTGCCATGGTGACCATAATTCTAGGGCTATTACTTGAGGTGACGTCAAAGGAAAGGTCTTGATGTCCTGGAACAGATGTTCACTAGACTCACTTGGACTTTTTGGAGGGTAATCTTCGCTCAAGATGGCATAAGTGAAGTTACTTGCACCAGATTATTTCATTAAGTAGATTGTCATTGTAATTGGTTCCAATCGATCATATCTATAAACTTCACTTTTATCTCTTTGACGTTGGATTTAATCACCAACTAGTGATTTCATTGTGGAAATTCAGTTTGCATGGTTTGAATCCATATATTTATTAGTGTGTGTTAATTTTTTTATTTTTCTTTTTACTTTTTAGAGACTTTAGGTGTGATTTTGATATTGTGTGAATTATTAATTTAATAATTCATCGTGGCTGAATTATCGAGACAATCACATATAATGCCAGGTAAACCCCCTGAATATACGCCAAGTCATCTAGAAAATATTAAAACTGAAAAATCAAAATCAACAAGATCTGAGACTACAAATAAACCTGAAACTTCTACTATTTTAGGATCTGATATAACAGGAACTGAAATAAATCAACAAGAAACATCTACTATTCTAGAACCTGAAGTAACAAAATTTGAATTTCATCAACTTCAAACACTAGAATCAGACTTAGAAGTAATTGATCCAATAATTACTGAACTTATTCGAAAAAAATCAAATACGGGAGAGATTTCAGACCCACAATTCACCGAATCAAATATCGAATAACCTGAGTGTGATTTTAATGAACTCGAGTCACCTTCATTTGCTTTAGCCCCTACTCCTTCTCCATGTTCACCGCAAGTAAAACTTATTATTACTGATAGTATACCTCCTAGTCTTATTAGCATTGAATAAGTTATCTCAGAAGAAGAGGAATAATTTCCACATACACCAATTTCTACCGATGATCAGACATATATTTAGGAACTTCACTTTTCTTCCTTTCGACCTTACCCTTGGTACTTTACGCCCTTGAATTTTTTAGGTCAAGGCATTCCACGATACACTACTCCTTATTCTATTGTACTAGGATTTGATATGTCTAGAATAATTTTTGGAGGTATGTCGTCAGATACTTCTATGTTTTCTACTTCTCCATAAACAACTTTATATGGTCACCCATCAGTCCCTCCTGGATATTAGTCTCCTTCTGGGAATTATTCAGGAGCTTCTCCTTCAATTCAACCTTCAAAACTATGTCAACTGGTTTAACTTATTCTACTATCAAGGGCTTGACATCTGATCAATATATAAATATGATTTCCGACAATGTGGGTAATCCTCAAATTAACCCAACAGACGCTTATTACCCACCTGGGGAGGACCATCATATCGTCCTTCTGGAGGACAACCTTTAGTTGGATCTTATCCTATGGTTGGAGGAAAACCTCCTACTAGAAATTATCCAGGTTATGGTCAGATACCTCAAGCTGGTTTAGGTCAACCTATTGTATCTCAACCCATTATTGGTACTTTGTATCCTAGGATGAACACAATCTAGAATCCTTCATCTAATCAGCAGTCAGTGCAAGTTTCTCCTCAAGTGCCAATTTATCAACATGTTCAACATGTTGGAAAACCTATTCAACAAATGCATGTTCACGATATTCCTATACATGTCCAACATCTTGTCCAGAGTAACTCATTAACACCTGTTCAGCAACCACTCTAGTAGCCTGTCCCAAGTACTCCACAAACTTCGATTCATTATGTTGTGCAAATGTCTGTTAAAAATCTATTTCCGGTTTCACCACAAAATCCCATCTCAGGAGTATCACAAGTAATTGTTACAATTACTTCCCAAGTAGCGGTGTAGCCAACTACTCAGGCTATTTAGCAGGCATATGATTATCAAACTATTTCTACAATTCATTCTATACCTGAAATATCTATGGTACAACTTAGTATACCATATATGCATATGCATTTCAGCGACAGGATTTTCAAGGTCAACCCTAGAGTCAATTTTTCCAAGGCTAACCTTTACAATGCCAACCTTTTCAAAGTCAATTCTTCCATTATCAACCTTTGCATATTCAAGCCTATTAGGGACAGTTTATCCATGGTCAAATGGGTCAAGGTCCTCCTTTACAGAATCAACCATACCTCGGTTATACTTTTCAAGTACCAATTCAAACGTAATTTGGTATGACTTATCTTGGATATCTATCCTAAGGGTATGAAAATTCCAATTGCTCAAGCTATTCCAAGATATCTTGGGTATCCCACTCTAGGAACTAGACTCGTCCCTAAATCTTATCAATACTTGTAGCAGGATCCTAACCGTCAGTTACCATTTATTGCAACTCTGGATTTACCGAATTTATGTCGGTTAACAAATGATCCCATTTTCTATCTATCATTTTGACCAACAATCCCTATGAAGCTTCTTAGTGACATTCCCAAATTTTAAGGTAAATCAAGAGAGGATCCATCAAATCACATCATGACTTATCATCTTTGGCAGCCAAGTGGTATGTTGAATTACCATGAGCTTCTTTCAGTACTTTCAATACCCTTCTCATTGCTTTTTTGATGCATTTTTAATTGCGCATCCAATATGATAATGACACTGAACTTTTAACTTCTCTAAAACAATTGACGTCCACCAATATTTCAGATCATATTCATGAATGGAGACAAAGACATCGTTTATTTAAAGTTTATATTCCAAATAATATTCAGCTGAATGGTTTATAAAATTACTTTTGCTGGTAATTACTAAAGATGTTGCCAAAGGTGGCATTGTAACTAAAGAGCAATTTATCATGTGTGCCCAGTACTTAGATCTTGTTTATACTCAATCTGGCACTTTGTATGAAAAAATTCCAGATTTCCCTCGTCCAAATCAAACCAACCCAACTCTTACAGGATCACACACCGCTGATGGTGTGTTTGGTTCTGTTAGCCAACAATCTAAGACTAAAAAGAAAATTTCTAAGAGGACTTAGATTTTGGCTTTACTATATTCACCTAAAGGAAATCCTTCTCCTAAAATTACTTCTGAAAATAATGTTGTAGATTCATCTATTGGTAAGAACAAGCAATCCGGAGGTAAAAAGAAATGAAAATGTAAAACAAATCAAAACACTGCTCCTAAGGAGAATCAAACAAGAATGAACCATCTCATGAAAATAAGAAAAATCACTATCCTTGTTTAATCTTTGATGATCATCATTACACCCAGAAGTGCCATCATCGCGCTGAAGTTTCTAAATTCTTTAAAGGTTCACCTACTCCCATTGTTTTGAAGGATACATTTCCTTCTCAAGACAGTAATATGGTTTCCCATAACCCATCTTATTCTTCCACATCAGGCTGCATCATGATGATGTCTTCACAATTTAGGGTGACTACGAGGTCTAAAGACTATGGATCCAAAAGTCCTAGTGTAGATGGAAATGATTCCAGTTCACCTGGTCAATATTCCACATCAGCTCCTCCTATTCCTAAACCTTTACAAATTGAAAAACCTAATCCTGATATGATATTTCGACCGCCTCCTAAGGGTTTTCTTCGAAAGTCAACTTTTAGTCCTCATGCTAGAGCTGCTCAAAATTACAACATTGTTGAAGATATGGCTATGTCACCTTCAACGCTTTCGACTCTCGAAGTCTTGCAAACTTGTCCAACACAAAGAAAAGTATTTTTATCATCCATTGGATTAGTTGATCCCCAGGAATCTAATCTAATCATTTTTTATCTCGAAAATCATGTACCGAGACTCCCACATCAACTAGCCTTCCAGAAACCAGTTTTTGTCAAAACCAAACGAGTTTTTCGACCGATAATTGATGAAGGAGCATCTACATGCATTATGTCTATTTCTTGTTGGAGAGCTCTAGGTTCTCCAACTATCAATCAGTCTCCCATGACTTTGAAATCCTTTGATGGAAGAGGTTTTTGACCTTATGGAATTTTGAACGACCTGCCTATAGAATTGGAAAGTAAAACAGTTGCGACAGAAGTTGAGGTTATTGACGCTCAACTTGATTATAACATTTTACTGGGCCAAAGTTGGACTTATGCCATGGTTTCCGTGGTCTCATCATTTTTTTGAATGATCATGTTTGCACATAAAGGAAAAATTGTGAAAGTAGACCAGTTATCCTATTACACTTCGGACCCTAACTCTACTCGTAGCATTCCTTTTGTTGAAAAATCGATGACTGCATATGACGATGTTGGTATTGGCCTTCTTAAAGACTCGTCTCTTGTGGGAAATTTCATTTTCCCTCTACCAAATCTTCTTCATGATATTTCCCAGGTCAATATGATTACATAAAGCACTTTCAAATCTTCTGATCCATGGAAAGTTCCTTCAGAGTCAGAATTAGCCTTGTACAATGAGATGCCTCTTAGCCCTTTTGAATTGTCTTATTAGGAAGTTCAATCCTTTTCCAACTCATCACCATATGAAAATGATCGATTGAATACGATCATTGATTATTATTCTCATTTTTCATGTTTAGAACCAATATCAATACTTGTTCCTTTTGATAAAGAGTTTATAATTGATGAAGGCATCATGGAGGTAATGACTTTGGATGAAATTCATGGGAGGATTACCATCATCTCTCATCTTTCTTACACTACCTGAACAAAATCGAGAATGATTTTACATCTATGTTTGTAACTAATATTGTGAATGATCTCGAATTCCTAATTTCTATCCTTCATTTTGAATCTGAAAATAATTTAGGAAACATATCAGCAACTTTGCCAATTAATATCTCAGTGAAGTCAGGAATTACTAAAAATATTCATATGGGTTCTTCTTGTTCTTTTGAAGGAATTCAGACATACAAATTCCTATTCCAGGAATTCTGCAACATTTTTGTTTGGTCTTACGAAGAAATCGATCCTAGTATTTTAGTGCATGAAATTAAGGCTTATCAGGATGCCCCTATTAGAAAAATATTGCATCTGTGTATCCGTGAAAAGACGCTGCTATAAAAGTTGAAGTTGAAAAATTTTTAAAAGAAGGATTTGTTTACCTCGTTCCTTTGACTGATTGGGTATCCAAAATTGTACCAGTCAATAAGAAACAAGTAACCATTAGAATATGCATCGATTACAGGGACATTAACAAAGCTTGTCCAAAGGACAATTATCCAACCCCGTATATCGATCAAATTATTGATGATTGTGTTGGAAATGAGATTTTCTCTTTCATGGATAGATTTTCCAGTTACAACTAAATAAACATACTCCCTATTGATCAGCATAATACTGCATTCATTTGTCCATGGGGAACATTCGCTTATCGCAAAATCCAATTTGGTTTGAAGAATGTTGGCGCAACATTTCAAAGAGAAATTTCTTATATGTTTCATGATATCAATCATTTTGTCCAGCCCTACCTAGATGACCTACCAACTAATTCACGAGACAGAAATTGTTGGAAATACT
>APFE031289316.1:7567-47179 GCA_000404065.3 Pinus taeda
CCTGCCTCTGCTGCTCAATACTTGCACAAGAACCGGTGATAATACCAAGGCAGCCACGTCTTTCCTTGGCTAAATCATGTATTTACAAGCTAAAATATGTGCAAACTCATTGGCATACTCAATCCCCTGATTTGTGCAAGATCTGGTGCACAACTATAGTCACAACTGATAGCAATCTGATTCTCTAACACCTGTCCCTGCTGAACTGAACATGCACTGACATGCAACTGATTTAACTGATGTATTCATTAGTTGTATTATGAGTTAATAACTTGTGAATTAATTAATAACTAATTCACCCAACTCATCTCTAGTCTATTTTCCAGTTAGACTAAATACAACCAGTTTAACAAAGCTAAACTGAACACAACTCCATCAACTGCCCCTCCAGTCCACTAAACTCAACTCACTTAAGTTCTAACTGAAGTCATGCATGCAAATATTCAACTAACCCATAAGAACCACGTATTTCCTTCATGCAATTGCATGTGCCACATCCGTAGCTCGAACTGAAGTGCTCCAAGAGAATAAGACAAAGTTTATAGTCCAAATATTATTGTGAGATAATAATATTTGACTTTTCTATTTTTGACAGCCAGTCTAAAAATAGACTTGATCACTCACACTGTGATCACTCACACTTTCATCAAAAATAGAAGTCCATCTATTTTTCCCAACTTGATCAATCATCCATAAACAAAAACCTGCAATCCATAGACATGATCCATATGTCTAAAAATAGACATATGTCTAAAAATAGACTTGCGCCAAAAATAGCCTGCGGGCCCACTTAGTGAAGGCGACTCTTTTCACTAAGCTCCATCATCTTGTTGCAATCTCAACATTAGGTTTTATCGGATTTGGAAGGAGCTCTGCAATACACTAGAATGGGGATTTATACATTCATCTGCAAGTCATCAGGGGGCGAATGGAATGCAAAGCAATATTCGGGCGACTTGGAGGGTTCGGCCTCCTCTACCTTCGATTTGCAGCGACAGCTCGTAATTGTGGTGCTTAAGGCTGAAATATCCGGTCCCGTTTCTTCCTCTTTCTCATACATTTCTCCTTCATCGGTCGTTTTCCAGAAAAAAGAAGGTGAGACTCCCTCGGGTTCATTCCAGGGACCTAGCAATGGGCCTTCCGAGGATTCGTTCACGAGCCCTGGCTACGGGCTTCAGGGGGATTCGTGCCCGCGACCTATAGGCAAGTTTGTTCTGCCCGAGGGGCAGGCTGTGAGGATTTTTACCCAGAGCAATCCCAAATTTTGGCTCACAATCCGTGAAGGGTTTCTCGTTTTGGCCTATATGAATCCCAGTGACGAGTTCCAGCAATGGGTCATGGATAAGACGTGGAGCATGGTAAAGGATGAAGATGGCAGTCCTTCATTTTTTTCTGGGTAATAAGGCAACTGGTCAGGCCCTGAAGCATGGACTTGGAGAAGCTCAAACGTTTCCTCTCTTGAACCAGCCAGATATGCTTGAAGAAACACATGCATTTCAGATCCAAATCAAACTCTCGAGCAAGACGATGATGCAATGGGTAAGCGCAACAGATCTCGTGCATAATCTTCTGCAAAAACTCAAACATCGGCTGGGGATCCCCTCCTCTTACCTCAGATTGCTATATCAGGGTAAACAACTTATGAATCCCCTTCCTCTCTCCTCTTACAACATTCATAAGGATGCTTCTATTGTGGCATCCTTTCGTTTAAGAGGTGGTTCCAGTGGGCAGACCTCCTCTGCCCCTTCTTTCTCTTATAAAGATGCAATCCGTAAAGACGCTGCCCAACCACAGTCCTCTTCGAAAGCAGCTTAACCATCTGGGGCTTCAAAGCCATTTTTGGTAGACAAATCAGAGGAAATTCCTTCCATCAATCTCTTGTCCTGAGATTGATGATAGCTACCAGACATTTGCAGAATCCACACTCATATGCAGATTTAATGGGCTCTGACCTCGCACATCAGATCTATATCAATGGATCCATACAATTGGACTAAAAAAAGCAAGTTCTGCTTGTGTTCAAAAGGTTTCTTCATTGTGGTTTTGACTTAGATGAAGATTACTAGAAGGCCTTAACGGGAGGCCCTTGGTTCTGGGGTTCGGCTGGGATTTTTCTCACCCCTTGGTTTCCAGAGTTCGACCCTTCTACAAATGTCATCTCCAAGCTTCCCATTTGGGTCAGGCTCCCGAATCTCCTGGCACATCTATGGCATACCTTTGTCTTCCTAGCCATTGGAGACACTTTAGGACACTACATGGCTATAGATTCTTTAAGAAGGGAAAATGGACTATACACCTACGGCATAATTTGTGCAGAAATAGATATCAGGAAAGGACTGCCAGATCAGATTAATCTCAAGATTGGAGATTTCCACTGGACTCAAACCTTGGACTATGAGAATACAGCCTTCTGCTGCCATTGTCATCAAACGAGGCACCTCCAGAGTACATGTACCCAGTTCCTTGACAAAAAGAAGAATTTGAATCGCAAACCCAAATCCAAGAGATGGAATCCCTGTGTTCTGCCCCCTCCTATGGACGATATAGGTTCCTCTAGCTCAGATGAGGAGGAAATTGAAGCAGATGGGCAGAATGATGAGATCTCGCTGGATGCTCCCTCGGCCAGTCCAATAGTCCCCTCTGCCCCTCAGTTCTCTCAGAAACGTTCTCATTTATCTTCATCCTCAGACTCTGATAAGGATATTCTACCGCCTTAGTAGAATAGTCTTCAACTTCTTATGACTCAGCAAAACTCTTCTGGATGGGTCAAAGTAAGCAAGAAAAAAAGCAAAAAATGTCATGTGGCAGTAACTGCCCTGTCTAGGTAGATTTCTCTGCTTAGTTCTAGCTTTTTGTATTCCCGTGTACTCTATGGTCCTTTCCTTGAATGTCTCTAAGGAGTGAGGTAGATAGCCTATCTCCTACGGCTCCCGTGCTTTTCTGCTTTACTTGCATGCAAGCTTGATTGTACTATGCATTTCTTATCTTAATAGAATTAGTATTTATTCAGGAAAATAAATAAATAAATAATAAAATAAAATAAAAATAAAAATAAAAATAAAATAAATTTACTCTCTGTTATAATTATGTTAGTAATAAAATTATATAAATAAATTTTAATTAATTATAATTTATATTTTATTAATTTAGAAGTAATCAATTAGTTATAAAAGAAATACAAGACATTTTGTATAAATAAGCCCACACTAATTAAAAAATATAAATATAAATTAATTAAATTAATATATAAAACATGTATAAATTAAATTATTAAAATAAATATAGAAAATTTCTAAAATAATAATAGTATTAAAATTTTATAATAAAAATATAATCCTAAATATTTTAAACTTTTTCCCACATTTTCCTGTGCTAAAATATCTGACCCAGAAATGGGAGCCTAATTCAATGTCCCACGTGAAACATGTTAAATGTTACATGCTATATATATAAACATGTTAAATGGTACATGTTTATAACCTCAAGATGAAGGGAAAAACTCCCTACCCTCTCCTCTTGATGAAGCTGGCTTGTCCTCCATTGAAAGTGCTGCTATGTTTAGATATCTGATGTATAAGAAGAAGCTTCACAATATGGAATCCAAGAGGCTCCCAAAAGTTGCTTCTAACTTTAATCAAAACCCCCACCTGCACCTTAAGGCTCAACCTTTGGGGGATTAAGGAGGAGATCATCATGGGAAGCAAGGATAGTATCAAAGATACTATTACCTTTGATTTTAAAGACAAGTTGTGGGATACTAAGGAGTTGGAGACTAAAAGGAAGCTAAGGTACTATAAGGAGATGATCAATCCCACCCTTGATAGCCATAATTATCTCTCTATGTTGAATAGCACTAGGAAAAAAATTAACATTGCTAGGATTATAACTAACTCTCATGAGCTTCAGAGTGAGACCGGGCGGTGGTCGACTCCCAAGACTCCCTAGGATGATAGAATTTGTCACCTTGGTGATACTAGGAAGGTGGAAGATGAAAATCACTTTCTTTTAGACCACCCAGCTCTTGCCCACATCCACTCTCAATTCCCTATCATCAGCCACAACTCCAATCTTCTTGACATATTAAGCCAACCCAACTATAGTGATCTTGGAACGCTTCTTTCTGTGCTCCTTGACCACAAAAACAAGATTTCGAAGAATGACACTTCTCTCTTTTCTTGAGGTCTGATAAACCATATTGGTCTTAGTGGACGTTAATCATCATCATCATAATATATATAGACTTAATAAATTTAATTAAATAAAAAAAATAGTTTTCGACTTTAAATTTAATTAATATTTTATTTAAGTATACTATATTTATTATTAAAAATATTTAAATATAAAATTTATTTAAATTTAAAATAAATAAATTTATATTTAAAATAAAAAAATAAATATTTTTTTTTATTTAATTTAATAGAGTTTTAATCAGAAACTATATTCATTAGGTCAATTTAAATTTCTTGATTTATCCATTCATTTGAGTTTTATAGTTTTAACGGTTATGTTATCTTATCTGTTTTGAAAATGTTTTTGCCATATTTCTATCAAATTTGATTGAAATTTAAAATGCATTTTTAATAAAAAAAAATCTTTTTTTTTTTTTTTAATTATGTCACTAAAATCCTAAAAAACAAGTTTAAAGGGTAAAACAAATTAAATATAAATTTTCCATAGAAAATATTTTTAATAAACATGTTAATATTGCATATAACCTATATAATCAATTAAAAATAAATAAAAATTGAAACCTAAATTATAGGTTTTTTTTTGGTGCTTTTCAAGGGTTTTCTTGGTGGTTTTCTAAGTTGTTTTTGGTCTTCAATGGCTTTCTTAGTGGTTTTTAAAGATTTTTTGTGGTTTTCAAGGGTTTTCATGGTGGTTTTTGTGGTTTTCATGGTGATTTCCATGAATTGTTTTTTGTAGTTTAAGTGCTTCAACAACTTGATCGATCAATTAAAAATTGCTCAATCAAGCATTCATTTTTCAACAAAATATGCCCTCATTTCACAAAAAGTGCAACCCATCTCCATGCTTTGACCCATTGTAGTCACCATAGGTACAAGCCCAATACCGTGACAAAGCAATAAACCTCACCAATCCCAAAAATCTAATGTTGACAACCACCCCGCAGGAACGAATACAGAAAAATGAGGCTCAGGAAGACGCACCCCACTCACTCTAGAAATTAACCAAGAATGACCTGGTTTGCTACAAATACCCATAGATTGACAAAACAAAAGACAATAATTAAAAAATTGGGTCCAATCCCTCCTTCTAGACCTCTTAACAGTGAAAATATACCATAAACTCCTTTGTGGAGGAACAAAGAAATACCACAATCTCCTTTGTGGAGGAACAAAGAAACCAAAGATAAAATCCCTCTCCATGGACAATAGAGCCTCCCAAATTAGATAAAACAAAACAAAAATAGGCCCACTTATATACATTTTCGAGAAGGTTACTCCATTCCAAAGGCATAGAAAAGAAATTAAAATAACAATACTGGACAAGGAAAGGAAAATTACCCAATAGAATGTGTGAAAACACACCAGGATAAAAGCAACTCAACACTGATGAACCTAAGTTGCACCCATGACCACTCCACTCACTCTCCACTACACCAGCTCGTACAATCACCATGAGGTTTGAATTTACCATTCCACCATAAAATTGTGCACCAATATGACATACCTCTCCCAACCCAACTCATAAAAGTAAGGAATTACAACCATTGTAAGCATGTAACTCCACTTTCTCCCTAACATTCTAATTCAGAACAAGGTCTCCCCATCTCCAATTCCAACATCTCAGTTGATAAACACGACCATAGCCCCCTTCCATACTTGAAAGATGAACAAAAATTCCCACCTGCACTAGAGCAATTACCTCGATTGGGTCCATAATCCCTCCCATCAATGCAGATGAAATATAATAAGATCTAGGACACAACACTCCATGCAATGAAACACTTAATCTTTACACGCTTGCTAGGGGACAAAAGGCCACACCACCCCTTATTAATGACATGAAAAGTCTGTGGTGTGAAAATTACACCCTAAACCCATTTACTATTGAGAATTCAATAGGGAAATGAATATGTTAATTCTCTTCAACTTGATAATTGTTTGTGTTACGTTTTTACTTATTAATTTTGTTCCTTATTATTATAATGTGAGAAAAATCAAACATCTACCAAAAAAATAAGAACAACGACACAGTATATAGGGTGCAATCCAAGTCCAAGACCCCTCCTCTTGAGGGGAAAACCCCTAAATCTCTTCTCTTCTTATAGATCCTTCATTTGATGAATACCAAAACCTTCTGATTCAGACTAATACCCTCCAAGATCAACCACTTGAGATGATGTGAAAACCTTGTGCTAGCTAAACCCAGTTAAATCTCTTCCAATTGCACCAACTCAGCCTCCTGTTGCAAGAACTTTGACATCCTACTGCATATCCATATTTCAACGGCCTGACAACTATTACTGCCACACTTGGAAACTTTGAGCTTCTTTCTAGATCCTTATACTTCCATTCGCTTGCCTTTCCTCATGACTTAGGGCTTGAGAGATACCCTTAGTGACCTTCACTTTCCTTCTTTGCTCCATTCCTTCCAATATCGAACTAGATTTAACCCTTGCACAAAACCCATAGCTCCATCTAGCATGTGAGGGAGAGAACTAGCCCAAACACTTTGTCTTTCTTTGACCTCTTCTTCGTCCTCTTCTTCACATAGAAAAAGTGATGAGTGAGTTCTTCTTTGGAGGACGAGTTCCTCTCTTTATATAGGCCTCTTCAAGGGGTAGATGTGGCTCTTCAATTAAGCCGACTTGACAACTTCTAGGCTGACTTGATCTTGGAGGGTATTTCGACACTTTAAAGACAAAACCAATTTTTGTTTACAAGATACAATGTGCCCATTGGGGTATGCAACATATGACAATGACTCCTAGTCCTAGGAAAAATCCTAGAAGCACACAATGGGTGCTTGACCTATAAAATAAAAGAACTTGAGCATGAAACCCATGCTCCAATAATAATAATAATTTAATTCATTTTATAATTTACAAGAATACATTTTATACCTATGAAGACCGAACCTAGTTACACATTTTTCGACACTCCCTCTTAGCTAGGGAGGTATTCATAAGAGGTACATGGTCATTCTCAATTTGAATAGATCTCATTAAAATAGTCGGATTGGTAACCCATCTGTCTAGCATCATGCTAAACAACATTGTCACATAGCAATGCCTTGACTAACCACTCTATCTCTCCACAATATCAGATCACAATGCTGGCGAGACCAATGATTTATAGACACCATCATCATTGTCTCTCGAGGTACATACTCCACCTGGGTGTTTACTGAGTATGACCTTCTTTGGACTATTCTTATCTTGGATAGCCAGCCCTCAAATAATATCACTCCAGGACTACTCTTGTCTTGAATGCCCTACCACATCATCAAAGATTATTGAATGCCATATGGTTACCCAATCCTCCATTCTTTATTCCCAAGTGAAGACAAGAATGTAGTGTCTATCTCTCCCTATCAATTAAAGGAGGATACATCAACTAAGCCAAGCTTGTCTCTCAAGTACACAAGCTTCTTGTTTGGAAGAGATTTTGTCAATATGTCAGCTACCTACTCATTAGTGGAGATATACTATAGCTGCAACGCACCATTTTGTACTAGCTCTCAAATATACTTATGCTTGTTGTTTATATGATTTGTCTTTCCATGAAACACTGGGTCTTAAAAAAAATGTATACAATTAGTGTTATCAAAAGGTATCACTATAGGGTTCAATGATCCTTCAAATAGGTTGAATAGTAGCTTCCTCAACCAGACCAATTTTCTGCTCTCTTCACATGCTACAACATATTCAGCCTCATCACTACTCAACACAATTGTGTTGTGTTCCCTACTCATCCATGGGATCCTAGAGGATCCCAAACTGAAACATCCTCCAGTAGTGCTCCATCCATCTTGTTCATTGCCTCCCCAGTCAGAATCTATATATCCCATCAAGTGGGCATTATTTGTATGTGTCATACTTCAGATAGTAATGAATGGTTCCTCATAGATATCTTAGAATATGCTTTTCTGCTATCCAATGATCATGCATTGGATCCACTTGGAATTGACTGAGAATATTTATTTCAAAATATATTTATGGTTGAGTATTCACCAAGTACATTAGTGAGCCAATTAGTTCTTTATAATTGGAAGGATCCATAGGTTTTGATTCAGAACTCCTTAGTCTTTTCAAGTTTGTGACCATCGGAGTGGTCATAGGTTTATATTCCATCATGTCAAACCTCTTCAACATCTTGATCATGTAATTTCCTTGACCTAAATAAACTTCATTAGGTCCTTGCCATACTTCCAACCCAAAATAGTAATGCATCACCCCTAAATCCTTCATATCACATTTTGCTGCTAGTTTCTTCCTACATTCTTCAATTTTACCTTCTACACCTGTCAAGAGAAGATCATCTACATACAAAAGAATGATTATAGGTTCTCCATACAACCTTGACATAAAGGTTCGGATCAGTAGAACTTTTTGTTAAGCCTATTCTTTGTAGGCATGTATCCATTCTAGCATACCATGCCCTTGGTTCTTGCTTGAGGCCATATAATTCTTTCTTCAATCTGCAAACATATTCCTTCTTGTCTTTAATTTCAAATCCCAAGGGTTGCTCTATATAGAATTCTTCATCTATTGTGTCATTCAGAAATGAAGTCTTGACATCCATTTGATGGATGTTCCATCCCATCAATGTTGTTAGAAATACTAATCAACGAATCTCATATATCTTGTTGTTGGAGCAAACGTCTCTTCGTAGTCGATGCCTTTTTGTTGAGAGAAACCTGTAGCCACAAATATAGCCTTATACTTGTCCATACTTCCATCTGTCACATGTTTGATCTTATAGATCCACTTGGAAGTTACCACAAATTTGTCTTCAGACCTAGGTACGACCTCCCACACTCTATTCTTCATTATAGATTGATACTCTTCATTCATGTCATATTTCCATTCCTTATGATTGATAACCTTTTCAAAAGTAGATGGCTTTGCTTCTATTAGTTTTTTCATACATGTAGCATACCCAAAATATCTTTTGGGTTTCTTGCTTTCTCTAAAACAACATTTTTCTGCCCCTTGACCTTCTACATCAAGTAGTGTATATTTCAACCAATTAGGTATTTTCCTTGTTTCTGGGATGATCACAGGTTGAATAGGTTCACTAAGACCTTATTCTTCATGGTGAGATTCTTCTGCTTTCCTGTCAACTTCTTTCTTGAATACTGGAAGTTCTTCATCATCAGAGTCTATGTGAAGTTCCTTTGATTCTTGAATGCTATAGTTTCATCAAATATGACATCTTGACTGAATTCTATGTGATGTTCTTCTTTTATGTATATCCTATAGGCCTTAGATGAGTTACTATACCCAAAAAAAGTTCCTTTCATGCGTGATTGATCCAACTTTTTTTTCTTGTCATTTGGTATATGGATATATACAGGACACCCAAAGATTCATAGATGATATATAGATGGCTTCTTTCCTGTGAACACTTCCTCCATATTTATGTTGTCTAGGGACCTATGGGGACTTCGATTCTGAATGTAGACAATTTTCTTCATGGCTTCTCCCCACATAGACTTAGGTAGATCATGATCATGTAACATTATTTTTACACTTTCTTCAATGGATCTATTCTTCTGTTTTGCAACTCCATTTTTATCGACATTATATGGGACTATGAGCTCCCTCTTAATCCCAAACTCCTTATAGAATGCTATAATCTCCTTGATGTACATTCTCCTCCATTATCAGATCTTAGTATCTTGATTCTTCTTTCTATAAGGTTCTCCACTTTAGCTTTGAATTATTGAAATGTAGTAAATACTTCATCCTTGGTTTGCATTAAGTAAACCTAAGTCTCTTGAATGATCATCTATAAATGTGATATAATATATATGACCTCCAAGTGATTTAGGAGTCATAGGACCACATACATCGGAATGAATAATATCCAATACTTATTTTGACCATGAAGCATGACTTCCAAATGGTCTCTTGGTATTCTTACCCAATGCATATCCCTTACATACTCCTTCATGATCTTCTTTCAGTTCAGGTATTCCATCTACTATGGAGCTTAGAGTTGGAATGATTTTTAAATGTAGATGACCAAATATTCTATGGTAGAGTTCACATGGGCTAATTGCAATGTGAACTAGGGCTTGGGCTAAAGGAGATATTTGTATGTAAAGTGTTCCTTCTCGAATGCTAATGACTTTAGCTTGTTCTATAATTGAGTCTTTACTCCATACAACTACCTTTCCATCAATAAAATCTACTCTATCACCCTTATCTTCTAAGCTTGAAATGGAAATTAAGTTTTTATGAAAACCTGGAACAAATATAATATTGTCGAGGTGGATGTTCCTTCCATTCTCCAAATTTATTGAGGTCGATCCAATACCCTTTACAGGATAGCTTTTGTTATCTCCAAGTTCCACTAAATAAGTGGATTTACCTTTTGATAAGTTCTTCAATTATTTGGTATGGCCATTCATGTGTCGTGATGCACCGCTATCAATTACCCAACTATTTTTATCTTGGAATGTGCCAAAGAGAGCTCAGAAGAGGCCTTCATCCTTTTTCTTGATTGATACCTTCCTTTAAGAAAATAAGGGACTCCATGATTCCTTTATACATTTCTTGAGATGGATTTCTATCTTGGAATACTTCTTGATGAAATTCTTCACAGTAGAGGAGATCTTCATGATTCCCTTAGCTAACCTTAGCTCTGATACCATGTTGAGAATTCAATAGGTAATGAATATGCTAATTCTCTTCAACTTGATAATTGTTTGTGTTATCTTTTTAATTAATAACCTTGTTCCTTATTATTATAATGTGAGAAACATCAAACAACTACCAAACCAATAAGAATAGTGACATAGTTTATATAGGCTACAAGCTAGGGCCAAAATCCCTCATCTTGAGGGGGAAAGCCCTTAAATCTCTTCTCTTCTTATAGATCCTTCAATTGACAAATACCAAGACCTTGTGACTTAGACTAATACCCTCCAAGATCAACCACTTGAGATGATGTGCAAACCTTGTACTAGCCAAACCCATTCAAATCTCTTCCAATTTCACCAACTAGACATCCTGCTGCAAGAACTTTGACCTCCTATTGCAGAACCAAAATTTTGATGGCCCAACAACTGCTGCAACTACTTTTTCCATACTTGGAAACTTCGATCTTATTCCTAGAGCCTTCTTCTTCCCTTCACTTGCCTTTCCTTGTGAATTAGGGCTTGATAAATACCCTTAGTGACCTTCACTTGCCTTCTTTACTCCCTTCCTTCCAAGATCGAACTAGATGTAACCCTTGTGCAAAAACTCTAGCTTTAGCTAGCAAGTGAGAGAGAGAACTAGCCCAAACACTTCATCTTTCTTCAGCCTCTTCTTTGTGCTCTTCTTCGCATACACTGAGTGATGAGTGAGTGCTTCTTCGGAGGATGAGTTCCTCCCTTTATATAGGTCTCTTTAATGGGTAGAAGTAGTTTTTCAATTAGGCGGACTTGACAACTTATAGGCCAACTTGATCTTGGAGGGTATTTCGACACTTTAAAGAAAAAAATATTTTTTCTTATCAAGATACAGTGTGCCCATTGGGGTCTTCAATATATGACAATGGCTCTTAGATTTTGGAAAAACCCTAGAAGCACTCAATGGGTGCTTGACCAATAAAATGAAAGAACTTGATCAGGAAACCCATGCTCCAATAATAATAATAATTTCTTTTCATTTTATAATTTACAATAATCCATTTCATATCTATGAATATCAAACCTAGTTACACATTTTTCAACATATACATCCTCGCCCACTACCGCCATTATAGGCAAATAAAATTTTAATTAATTAAAATTCAATATTTTATTGATTTAAAAAAGAAAATGATTTGATAAAATGAAATACTATAGCTGAAACATCCAATTTAAAACTCTAAAATCATATTAATAAAATAAATATATAAAAATTTTAAAATTATATTAAATAAAAATATAATAATAAAATAAAATAATTCTAAATATTATAAAATTTTCGCACTTTATCCTTATACTTACAAGAATTGTCTGAACTAGAAATGTGAGCCCAATTTAATGCATGGATCCTCCTCTAATTCAGAGCTAAAATAAGCATGCACATAATTAGCAAGGAAATACATTCCTTCATAAATGGGGAGTTTAAGAGGAGAGGGGTTGGAGGGCACATGGTGTCCATCCCACCAAGCATTATCGATGGGGGACATGGCCATGTTCCCTCCCTGATATCATTAACTCATCATAATGAATCCTACATAGTTAATCTTGCAACCATACACGATTTTGACGAAGGTAATAGCTAGATTTCAAGATGGATTAATGGAGGAGATCATGCAGAGAGTTATTGTAATTATGATGTGGGAGTTTCATCTTCAAGAGCTAGCATGAAGTCTTCTTCCATCCTATCTTCCCATGTGAGTCACTCATCACAAGTAGGTATGGTCTTTTGGCGTAGGTGGTGAAGGCAATTTGTACAAAGTAAAGGGTTCAATCAACTACTACTACTCAATGTACTGAATTATCAACATGCATAGTGTTAAAATATGAAACTATGGTAAAATTTAACTTTGAAAATATCATTTGATGAATATGATGATTTCATTAAATTCCTCTTTTCAAGAGGACCAAAATTGACCTAAAGATCATCTAATTTGGACAAGGGAAACTATATTTTTGAATTATGAGCCCACATTTGCACATTTGATCAGGTCAGCCCTAAAACAAAGTGGACACCCTTAGAAGGCTATAAATAAAAGTGACCTCTACCTCATTTGGACATCATCATGAGGCATTATTCTATTCTCTTTCTTGGCTTTGTCTCACACAGGTCTTAGGCACGTCTGCAAGGGAATGGGTTCACTCTAAGATGAATTTGCAGGGTTTGAAGCTCTCATCTCTATTTTAGGGTTTTGAGCCTCAGTCGCAGGCACGACATATGAATAACTTGACCAAATTCACTCACTTACCAGCTCATCCGTGCGACCAAAGCATCTTAGTCACACACACAACTCGTCCCCCATGCGACTAGCATCTAGGGTTTCAGAATCATAGCCGTAGGCTCTCCAAATGTTGAATGCGACCATAGTCGTTGGCTTACAAGTTCAAGGGAGCAACTGGACCTTTCCAGTCACACACATGGATCCTCCTCCATGTGATCAGGACCTAAATGTTGGTTTTTTAGTTGTTTGAAGTTTTCGCTCATTGACCCTAGGGTTTGATAATTGACCATAGATAGTGACAATTCATTTCAAGCTTATGAATCACAGTTTTGAGTATATGCCTTGATGGGTTCATTTTAGGGATATTTTTTAGTTGATTATTATTGAATAGAGTTATGGTTTTAGATTATTATACTCTCATTTAATGAATCGCTCAATGACGATCTAATAAGAAGAATAACTTTAAAGGTTTTTCCCCATAGTGGGTTTTTCCATGGTCTCCGACCAATCCTAGTGTCCCTATGTGCGAATGATTTTATTCTATTGTTCCTTTATGTTATGTTACATTGATGACGATGACATTGTTCTTTCTACATAATTGCATGTGTTGCTGAATAATGTAAATCTGAATAATGTTATGATTTTATGTGGTGAATTTAATATGTTAATGAAGAAATGAAATTATCAAATCAAAGAAAAATATAGCCCCAAGAAAATTTTTACATGGTTTTAGAGTTGGGCTAATGAAAATTCATTGAAGATCACCTGTATGATGACACCATTGATGGAGGGTTAATGGAGGGAGGTTCAGAAGCGAACTGCAGGCAACTAGGGTTTTGGTTACAGCAGAGGTTTTTCCATGGAAAATCGCAGAGGAGGGAGCTCCACTCCCTCCTACAAGGAAGTTTCTGCCAATAAGGGCAAGAAAGTTCTAGATAAAGGCATAGATACCGTTGAAGAAGGAAGAAGAAACATGGAAGAAGAGATAGAAGGTACCAAACTGAAGGAGAATAATAGCACTAAAGATAAGGAGGAAGCTGACAAAAACTAGGGAACAAAAGACAAAAGACAAAAGGGTTCTTGCAAACCCAAAGCTAAAATCACTCCTAGAGTGGTACTAAATTATCCAGCGCTGCAGGCGAACAGGGATCACATGGGAACCTATGTAATCATCTGTAAATTCATGGGAGTATGGCCCATTACAAAAGCTTTGCAAATGTGGACCAAATACCACTGAAAACCCAAAGGGAGCATTGATCTGCATCTTAGGTCAAAGGGTTTCTTTACGGTGGTGTTTACAAATATTGAAGATAAAGATAGAGTGTTTGAAGGAGGGCCCTACTTCTATGCAACAGTAGGTCTTTATATCAGGCCATGGAAGATGAACTTTGTACCGGAGTGGGAAACTTTTACTTTGGTCCCGATCTGGGTGAGACTTTATTCTCTACCTCTTGATTACTGGAAAACTGAATCGTTAGCTTCCATAGGCAACAAATTAGGTAAATTTGTTAAAGCTTCTGAAGCCACAAGAAGGGGAAAATACACCTCCTTTGCAAGGATTTGTGTGGAGATGGATTTATCAAGAGCTCTTCCGGATGAGGTAATCTTTGAGGTCTATGACGAGGAATGGGTACAAGCAGTAGACTACGAGCATATTTCGTTTAGGTGTCGTAGATTCCATGAACATGGGCACCTTCTCAAAGATTGCCCTCTCAGTAAAGCATACAACAAGAACAAAACTAATACAATGAAAGATGCTAATAGTTTTCACAAAGTGGTACACAAAGGAAAAGGCAGGAAAAAAAGGGTCGAAACAACAACAGAAGGAAGGAAAATATGTTAGCCAGAACTAGTTCCAAGTTCTTGAAGTGGATGAAGAATTAACAAAAGAAGAGCAAGCAAGGGAAAGAAGTCCTGAGGAAAAGGAGAAAGAAGAAAACAAGGAACAAAAACAGGAAAGTGACAAACAAAAAGAGATCATGATGAGTGATACAGAGATGGAGATGGATCAGGAAATGACCCAAAGTGAGATGGATCTGGAGGACCATGAGCTTCAAGAGATTCTTGATAGAGAACACCTAGATCTGGAGGGGTTCTTTTAAATCAGGGAACAATCGGGGGGGGGGGGGGGGTGGTGTAGAATCATTACCTCAAGAAGAGTTAAATAGAATACAACAGCTGTATTTATGGAGAACTCAAGCTAAGGGTTTGGATGGGGGCAAAAAACAATTTCTAAAAAAGAAATTTATTTCTTAATAATAAAACTAAAATCATTTCTTAACAATAAAACTTGAATATTGCTATAGGTAATAGGTGGTGGAATTTTACCTGCTAGAACTGTCATCTAGAACCCTGCCCCCTCACACAGACAAGATCGCAATCATTCAACTCAATTTGATTTTTTTGCCGGCCACTATGGAGCTACATCTTCTCCAAAGTCCCTTTCTTGAATGCTGGAGCAAAATATCCACATGGTTTTCAAATCCTCTTGGGATTTCAGTCCAACGCTGGGAGCATAAGCCCATACAGGTGATGTAAAGTAATTAGTTTGTATGGGTTTAGTTCATAAAAGTAATTTGAATCTAGAAAATATAAGGGAAAAAGGTGGAAATCCTATCTAAAAAATAAATAATATCTTATATATTTTATAGAATATCTAAATGAGGAAAGTATTCCATTATGTTGTTGGTTGAAATTTCATCAACATAATATAGAATATAAAAAATAAAAACTATCTTATATCTTATAGAATATTTACATGAGGAAAGTATTCCATTATGTTTTGGTTGAAATTTCCTAAACATAGTCTAGAATATGAAAGATATATTTAAATGAGGAAAATATTCATTATGTTTAGATGGAATTTTCATAAACATAATCCAAAATATAAAAAATATCTTATAAAATATCCAAAAATAATGACAGTATTTCAATAAGTTCATGATTGAAATCTTATAGAAAGTTTGATAGCAGAAACCTATAAAATATAGTGAGAGTGTTCCAATAAAAATATAGGAATGATGACAGTGTTCCACTATGTTATGGTTTGAAATCTCATAAAAATAGATTGAATATAAAAACTACATATCGTAGAATATCTAGATGACAATGTTCCATAGGCAAATGAATCATTTTTATAGTCATATTGAAACTCGCTTTAACTGTTCATTTTAAAAAATTTGTTTAGCTTTATCAACTTTAATAAAGATAAGTTCTTATAGAGTTATATTTCATATATATATTTAAATTTGATTATATAAATTAAATTTATGGGCACTTTTTATTTATCAATTTTATTGCATTTTAAAAATGATAAAATTTACTTAATAATATAATTATAATTATCTAACTTATTAAAAATTTATTAAATATTTTTAATTTATAAAATTTTAATTTATTAATATATTTTATATAAATAAAATTTAATTAATTACAATTTAATATTTATATAATTTAAAAATACTAAATTATTTAATAAAAGAAAATAACATCAAATTAAAAATTCAATAACTGTATTTATATAAAATAAATATAATAATTTTTTTTTATAATTATATTAATAAAAAAATATTACAATAAAAAAAATAATTCTAAAAGGTTGGGTAAATTCTACCAAGATGTTGACAAAATAGGAATTTTTTTTGGAAACAGAACAGGGCTCAAGCTTTGGAGATTATGGATGGATGCTTGGTTGTATTGTCGGATTTCGTCAGTAGACTTCATATTACTTGGACCTCGGATTTTCTGGGGTTGAGCTTTAGTGACAGTCTATGGCCACAATGATTACGATGAGGATGTTGTCGTGGGTGTGCTAGATACAAGAATATGGCCCGGGAGCAAGAGCTTTAGCGATCAAGGCCTAATTACTCCTATGCCCTCGAAATGGAAGGGAGAGTGTGAAGTGGGAACCGATTTCAATGCTTCACATTGTAACAATAAACTCATTGGATCCCGTCACTTTGTCAAAGGATATGAAGCCATGTACAATATCCACAACAAGAAAGAGTACAGATCTCCTCGAGATGCCGATGGACATGGTACGCATACATCGTATATAGTTAAAATCTATTTAAATTTATAATTGGATTAAAATTTTAATTAAATAAATCTTTAAAAATAATTAAATTTAAAAAAACAAAAACGTATCCCATAAATATTATATTTTTTATTCCTTTATTTTTTTTCTTATGTCAAAAATATATATGTTTTGGTCCTAAGGAATATATATGTTTCTTCATAAATATTTTTGTATTTTATATGAAGAATATATAGAGAGACTTATTGTTAGAACATTTTATTGGTCTATTGGTGAAGATGAAGTATCTGTAAAGTGTTATGGATATTCCACTTGTTAGTTTGTCAACACATATTTGACAAAGATTTTTTGAAATCCAAAAATGTGTACTGTGAGGGTTACACTTTCTAGATTTATTAGATTATTGTTTATTCTTAATACATGTGACATATAAAAGTGAAAAAATTAGAGAACAAATAAAACAATCACTCACATAACCACAATAACACAAGATATGACATGGGAAGCCCTTTCAAGAGAAAGTCGAACAGGAAGGTGACAATGCTCTGCTCTATCTTTCATTAGATGGAAATGGTGCACAAAGGAGTGAAACCTATGGCCCATAGGCTATTATAAAACACCAACCCTCTCTATTTTGTCTTGCTTCTATCCACTCTCATCTACTCTATTCAATTATGGAACAAAATGCATTAGACTAGGATATGAGTTACAACTCAACCGTTCTAGATCCTTCTTCATGGTTTCCGCATGGCTAACCCATTTCCCTCTATTAATGATGGTTGACATGGAATCGTCTCAAATATGATGCTCAGTCATGATAATTCATTGAGGTGATTCTTGCACCATTATAAAGGTATCAGTGTGTAGATTATGGAATCTGGTTCAATACTAAGGTCGAGAGCATGAAAAGTGGTCATTTAAGGCCTCAATAATAGTAAAAAATTTCACCCAAAATTTCCCAAACTAAAACCACCAATAAAAATGACCTTGCAAGTTGATTTCTCTAATTTTCCCACTCTGAAAGAATCAAGATGAATGAAAAATAATATAATGATCCAATTTGGATCAACAAATGAGATGTACAATTCATTCCATGCTCAATATGGAGTTGATACATGGTATGTGTGTGTGTGTAGAAAGAAATATCATAGATCCATCTTAACCCTGAACATATCAAGCATCTAGAGGCGTTAGATATATTGAGGTGTAAACTTTTCTTTAAGTTTTTGCACTCTAAAAGATGTTTGCATCTCAAAATATTTCATCCCTCTCAACACTTATTCTCAGTTTAAATGGATCTATGTTGGTATTATTACAATAATATTTTTTTCTATTCTATATTAATGATATCCCCTTTTTAAATATCTCTTAAATCATATCCCTCTACTAAATTCCTTAGATTTATCTATTTACTTTAATCATACAAAGGGAAATGGTATAATTACCAATATAGATGCATAACTCCTGATATACCAAGCACAAAGAGGGATTAAATCTCTCAAGGTGCAAACATCTTTTTGAATGCAAAATTTGAGAAAAAGTTTGCACATGGAGAGATTTAATCCCTCTTGAAACTTGGTAGATCTTGAATTAAGATGGATCTATATTGATTCTCTATAATGGTATTTATATTATATATAAATTACACACATGTTCTTTATTTTAATTTTATTAAAACTCTATTCACACATATAACTACATGCATATGCACATGCTCATGGCATTTTTATTTGACAAGTTTTTATAATTTATAACTACTTATTTAATATGTTATATATATTTCACATCTCTATATAAAAATAGTTTTTATAGCTACATGCATATATTGATGACATTAGTTAAATTTCTTTTAATATAATTTAAATATTACGATTATATATATATATATATATATATATATATATATATATATATAATATATATATATATATATATATAAATAAATTAATTAATTATAAAATAATCTAATTTTACATAAGTCATAAAATTAGATTAAAGAATATATAACATTAAAATTACATTTTTATTATTTTAAAATTATAGAAAAAAATAAGTTGAAATTTGTGAATCTAGAGGAATAGAATTTCTTTATGTATAATTATTTAATTATTTAATTTAATGTTATGGATTATTAGTTTTTATATGTATAAATTATTTAAATAATTATATATAAAGAAATTTGATTATTACAATATGTGATAAGTATGGTTTACGATGAATTTAAGTTGGTCTAACTTTTTTAGATGTTGTCATATACCTGTGTATGTATGTAGTTATTATTTTTTATTTACTTCAAAAAATTATTATAACTTAATGTTATGCAATTTTACATTTTCCCCGTACTAAAGTGTAAAACACCTCCATACTCTACTATATAAAATAATTAAGAGATTCTACATTTATTATGAGGTTACATTTAAGAATGAGACAAGTAAATACAATTTTATGTGATATATTAACACGTAGGTGATTATATATCACAATAAAAACAATTTTTAATAAAGGATTTTGCAAATGCTTTTGTATTACACAATTATGCCAACAATCAAACAAACAAAAACAAAACTCTTTTAGAACTTTCAATGTTAGTAATAGACCATGTCACAAGGTTTATATAACTTCAATAAAATTAAGGTTCGGTGAATCTCATGACTATTGACCAAGTCCATAATTCAAGCTCGTAACTTCATGTTACAATTCAAACTTCATGTTGTTACAACTCATAACTTCATGTTACAACTCTAACTTCATGTTACAACTCATAACTTCATGATACAATTCAAATCAAACTTCATGTTACAATTCAAACTTACAATTCAAATCAAACTTACAGAAATTCATGTTATAACATCTTTATAGTTTTATGAGAGTTTTATGATATCCTTATAGTTTCCAAGTCCTTGTTATGATATCACTTTTTATAAATTCATGTTATATTATCCTTATAGTTTTATAATATCCTTATAATTTTATAAGAGTATAAGAGTTTTATGATATCCTTATAGTTTCCAAGTCCACGTTATGATATCAATTTTTATGATATTAATGATATTAATTTCATACTATTTCATGGTATATTTACTACTTTTTATGATTATTAATTTCATACTATTTCGTGGTTTATTTCCAATCACACCTTAGTTTATGCATGCCTCGCTGTTGACATTGGAAGTTGACCACACATCAGTGCACCAACGGATGTTTGTTGGAATGAACGGGCACAAGAATTTATTTAATTCCAATGTTCAAAGACTGTTGGCTAGTTGGCGGGGATTGATCTCGCAATGTCCATTGTTATGATATCACTTTTTATGATAGTAATGATATTAATTTCATACTATTTCATGCATTGCTGTTGAAATTGGAAGTTGACCACACATCAGTGCACCGACGGATGTTTGTTGGAATGAATGGACACATGAATTTATTTAATTCTAATGTTCAAAGACTGCTGGCTAGTTGGCGGGAATTGATCCTGCAATGTCCATTGTTATGATATCACTTTTTACGATATTAATGATATTAATTTCATACTATTTCATGCCTCGCTATTGAAATTGGAAGTTGACCACACATCAATGCACCAACGGATGCTTGTTGGAATGAATGGGCACAAGAATTTATTTAATTCCAAGGTTCAAAGACTGTTGGCTAGTTGGCGAGGATTGATCCTGCAATGTCCATTGTTATGATATCACTTTTTTTTATGATATTAATGATATTAATTTCATACTATTTCATGGTTTATTCCCAATCACACCTTAGTTTATGCATGCCTCGCTGTTCAAATTGGAAGTTGACCACACATCAGTGCACCAACGGATAGCTAGTTGGTGGGGATTGATCCTGCAATGTCCATTGTTATGATATCACTTTTCATGTCCATTGTTATGATATCATATTTCATGGTTTATTTCCAAATAAACCTACTTTTGATGATTATTAATTTCATACTATTTCATGGTTTATTTCCAATCACACCTTAGTAAATAAACCTACTTTTTATGATTATTAATTTCATACTATTTCATGGTTATTTCCAATCACACCTTAGTTTATGGATGCCTCGCTGTTGAAATTGGAAGTTGACCACACATCAGTGCACCAACAGATGTTTGTTGGAATGAATGGGCACAAGAATTTATTTAATTCCAATGTTCAAAGACTGTTGGCTGGTTGGCAGGGATTGATCCCGCAATGTCCATTGGTACAACCAAATGACTTAACCAATATGTCAATAGCTTCTTGTAAGTTGAACAGTCGAAATATATTTAAAGTTTGGTTGTTAGGTATTTCGAAAATGGACGATCCATGAATTTGACCCCGCAACAGTTCAACAAGTTAAACAACATGCCAACAAAGTCACTTACTAGTCCTTGCCTCTGGCATAGCAGGGACTATAGCGTTAGATCAAGCGTTGACCAGGTATTAGTTCTTCTATTGACTGTAAATTTTCAGTGTTTAAGCAATTTTAAGCAAATTTTATTGCTGGCGATTTGGTTCCAAAAAATTTGAACCAAACTTTCGATTTCACCCTCTTATTGCAAGCGTCTCTTGCCCCGATGTGATTTTAGTGAGGGCAAGTTATTTTATCCTAATTTTTTTATTTTTACACTTGTCACCGTTGCGTGCTGACATGATTGTTCAGAGCAGTGAACTGCATGATGAGATAGGTGGTGACCGTCTGTGAGTCGTTTTGCATGTAGTCACATTGATAGAGGCGTCCTCGTGTGGCTTACAAAAAATTGTATATGGTTGGTTCAATTCAATTCGCATTAGAGCCAGGTAGTTCAATTTGCATAAGAGCATAGTTGGTTCAATTCAATTCGCATCAGAGCCAGTTGGTTCAATTTGCAGAAGAAAAGCAGACAAAGACAAGAGCCTAATTGCACTTCTTTGTTGGAGCCAGCTGGTTCAATTCGCAAAAGAAAAGCAGAGAAAGACAAGAGCCTAATTGCACTTCTTCGTTGATCCATTGTTTAACCGAACGCTTCTTTAGTTAATTTTCACTTTTTCATCGATCCACAACTTCACCCAACGCCTATCTTATCCGGTTAATCTACGCCTAGAGGTACACTTTCGAAATTCAATTATTTTTTCTTGTCAACCTAAAAAAACCATAACTTTTCATAATAAAAATGATTACAGTAGCTTGTTTTTGTTATGCTTCTTCAAAAAACAATTTTGAATTTCGAAATTCAGTTAAAAAAGTTATAAAAATGATTACAATAGCTTGTTTTTGTTATGCTTCTTCAAAAAACAATTTTAAATTTCCAAATTCAGTTAAACTGTAATTTCCTAATTACTTAATTCAAACGGACTTACCAAAATGAAGTATGACAAGAGGAGTAAGTCTTCAGAGACTTATCGAACGTTACTCGGAACAGAATACCAAATATGTAGAGTCTGCCTCAGCTATCCCTGGCAAAGACTGAACTAAGGGCTCTCTCTTGATAATTGCCTCATGCCTTGCTTGGGCAGGATTTTCATTCTCCAGGTGGTTACCATGTTCATGCACAGTTACAAATGTCTTCAAGGTTCTATTCAGATATAGGAATTCAAATAATACTAATCCATTGCTTGAATTACATATCGTTGCATGGCCTTGTATTCCGGGCATGCTGCATCTAAAACCCTTCTAATCTGTTGTTCCATATACTACAGTTTGGAGACTCTAGGCCTAGGTTTGCATTCTTCACCGTTTCAGGAAATTTCTCTTTCTTTTGTACTACATGAAAGTTTTATTTTAACGAAACCTGGAACCCTGATAAAACTACATTAGCTACCAACTTTCAAGGAACTATATTGACTATGAGTTTTCAACAACCACACAGGCCACAATTTGACACAAATCGGTCCTATACTATAGCCAAATGAATTCTATACTGTAGCCACATCGTTACAACCATTTCACCAGGAGAATCAAAGATCAATATAGGAAAAGCGAACCAGGTTACCTAACCATGCGAAAACTACAAAATTTGGACTTTTAGGACAATCTGTAACACAACAATTGACTTGCATTGGAAAAAAAATAAAATTCAAAGCCAGATGTAAAAGAGTGGGTCTCCCAACTTACATCTCTGTGCATTGAAAAACATCAAAGCCTTGTGAAGTGCCTTGGTATAACTATCAGGAGGCAGAGTAGAATGTTTATGTCTGGGCACCAATTTGACAATAAGAGTCACCAGTCCGGCTATTGAACCCAACAATGAAATTGATATAACAATCCACTTGAAAACAATCCTGCTGCAGACAATGCATCCCAGATCCACATACTTCTTCTTCTTATGCTCTTCAGGTCCAAACAACGAGCTCTGTTGAGTCTCATCTAGCTGCCTGGAAAGAGCAGATCTGTCAAAGTCCTGCAAATTCCTGCTCCTATCATCATCCGTGGCTAAATCGGCATTGATCTCCAGGGCTCCTCCCCATAGATCTCGCCCATACATCGACATGGTGGAACAGAGTCCCATAGACCCAAAGTCCCAAAGATCTCAGCATAGCCACTGAAACCAGGATTTTCTCAGGTGGTGGCTCAGATTTTTCAAAGAGGAATTGGAAGATGGAAAGAGGGAGTTAGTTGCATATGAGGTTTTGCTTAATGAGTTGCCCCTCCTTTCTCCAAGCGATATTGCTGGAGCAAACGAAACGATCCCAACTGCTTAGCCACCGAGATGGACACGCTCCATGGCAACACGAGAGGCAGATCCCTGTAGAGCTTCATCAAACGCCCACCTATTATGGCCGTGCGACACGTTGGACATGCAAAAGAGACAGAGGTAAAGACGTTGGGTATGAAAGAAGGATGAGAGGCAGGCAGGTGGTAAAATTGTGGGCCCACGAGATTTGCGTGTTTGAAATATATTTTTGTATTATACGTTTTTTTTGCATGTGTTACAGGTGTCTTTTTAAAAGCTCTGTCTCTCACAGAAATGAACCTTGATGGGTGACTCAACCTGCCTCCATCTTCACTCTTGAATCAGGACATCTGAGTTCTTCACTTGTGTATATACCCCATTTGAGTATTAGTAGCTTCCATGGCTTATGCAAGTAGGTGGTTTGTCCTATATTTTGCGGTCATTATATTTGTTCTTCAGGTAACAAATGCAATGTTTACTGATATGTCTTCTATGCTTCATGAATTATGTTCTTGTTTTTACAATCTTTGGAAGTACTATATAGCTTATCTCTATTTGATGAAATAGATGTTTGTGGAGCCTGCTGAAGTCGAAACTTCAACAATATATGGGGTGAGTATATATGAAGTTTTGATTTACTCTGCAACAACAACAAATTTCATTGCACCTGCAGAAGCTGAAGCATTATTCACGCAGCAGTAGTGCCTTAGCAGTGCATTTATTATTATTGGTCAGTAATATGGACCTACTTTAGTAGCTTCAGATTTAGATTCAGAGAAGCTAGGTACCCTGTGAGGGAGCAAGCCTGGAATTTTTCCTTTATAAGAGTCTTTGACGGTAAGGAAAATTTTGAAACATCAAAAGGTGACAGGTAAAAAAAAATCTGAAACAATAACTTTCATGACCAAAGAGTAGTAAAGTTTAATGGGTGGTTTTAAACAGAAACCAAGTTAGACACTGTTGTGATATCTATTTCTCGTCAAGATTTTTTTAGTAAATTGGTTGGAAATGAGAGTCTTATAGATAAAAGTAAACACTCTGAGAAATATTTTAGTAATGAATCATGGTTACATACATTTTATAAACAATTTAATAATTTTTTTATGTATAGAGCTAAAAGTAAATGTTGAGAAATATTTTAGTAACGAACCATCGTTACATACATTTTATAAATAATTAAATAATTCTTTTGATGTTATGGAGCTAAATTAATAAACTATTATACCTTTTTTCTTTTAAAAATAAACACATTCAAACCTCCTTTCTTATGGTTATAAAGAAATTACATATAACCATAAACAATTTTTTTGATGTTGTAGAATAAGATTAATAAGCTCATGTGCTTTCTTCTTAAAAAAAATTATATTCAAACCTTCTTCCTAATTGTTATAAAAAAATTACATATAACAATTTTAAAAAAGTATCACACTTAAAATACCAAAAAAATATGACACTTAAAATCCCTGAAATGACTTGCCTAAAAAAAATCCCCTTACGATCAAGATATTTTTGAAATTCCAGGTCTGCTAGGGAGATAGATAACAAGATATATTTGGCATTCCAGGTGTGGTAGGGAGATAACAAGATATACTTGAAATTCCAGGTCAGGTAGAGAGATAGTCCAGTGTTTTGTATGAAATGAAAACCATATTTTAATGATTCACACTATCATTTAATGTTTAAAAAACAGTTCAGAAACGTTGAAGCATTATGCACGTAACAGTGCATTTAATATTGCTGTCGGTAAGATATAGACAGGTGTAGCTGAAGTAAAATTACATCCAGAGAAGCTAGATTCCCTGTAAGGAGATGTCAAGCATGCGTTAATGAAGTGAAAACCATATTTATACTTTGTGGAGTCTGGATCATAATTTTCCAAAAAAGAATTATTTGAAAAATATTGAACATAATACTAATAAAAAATAGGGGTAAAGCCATAAAAGTCTTGATGATCGAATCATGGAAGCTCTTCAGCAAGTTTGAAGAATTGGGTTGAAGGAATGATCTTTCATACATACAGCATTTTATCCAATCTAATATAAAATGATCAATGAATGGATATTCTTGTCTTTTTTCTTTTCTCCTTATTGTCCAATTCCTCAAAACCTTTTGTTGAAATATCTAAAATTTTTTTCCCAATTGAGATCTTGGATCTAAGAATCTGAGATGTACTAATGGTTGACAAAAATTGAATAAGTATTCATTAGCATATGAATAGGAAATAGGATGGGAAGGCGTGGCCACGTAAGCATCATATTTGATTATTTATTCGGAGGTCGATATCATTCCATCCCATGTTTATTCTTGTTCATATTTTCCCTTCTTCGCTCTTCCCTTTTTTCTTTCGTAAAAGAATCCAATGAACTTTCTCTTTTATCATAATTAACCAATTATCAGAAGGAAGAATGTAAATATGAGAGATAAAAGGGATTATATCTGTGTCTGCAACGATGGAAACAATCAAATTTGAGATAAGTTCAATTATGGAAATTAGCATTGATGGTTTACTGATGTGATGAAATAGAAGAATAAAGAATATATCTTGGTGCAGATGGGAATACAATAGCAATTGAATAAGTTCAAATTTATGAATTTAGCCATTGGATGTTGCTAATCCTGCTCATATTGAACTTACGAAGAGCTAAGTTCATTCATAAATGTCCATGCCATTATGCATGCTCCTCTAAGAGATGATTATTTTAATATAATGTGTTCTATGTTAGAAAGGGAATGAAATTTTACTCCTGCAACTGGTAATATAGTAAATCGTCACGTGCTAGCACGTGGATCTCGAAAAGAGTTGTGGATCATATTAGGATCCACACTGATGTATTTCAATGAAGTTTTGGCTCTTATAACTTCTTTGGACAGACTCTCATGAATTTACAACATAACATTATTCCGTAAAGGAGGAATAATGGTTAAACAAGGCTAAATTATCGAGTGAAGCAGGTTGCATGTACATATATTTTATTTTTGCCAAATTCAACTAACTGAGATAGATGTTATGTAACTGTGCAGCAGCGCACATTGCCACATTTTATATGGTATCACTTTGATCATGGTATGCCCATTAGGAATGTATGGAATACCAAGATCTTTGATATTTTTTTTAAATTTAAATTAATGCAAATTAAAAAAAATCATACACAAATATTTAAGATAAATAATTTTTTTATTGGAACATATTAAAATAAATTACTGCCAAAATTATTGTGGCAATTCAAAGAACTTAGAATTTCTCAACCCCAGCTGGAACTACCGCTACAACAGTGGCTGACTTGTGGCTAACTTGTTATAACATGCCGGTAACATTATATTTACATAGGCCCAAAAATTCACAATGATCTACGCTTTTAAAGCCATGACCTACGAAATACCAACTTTGTGTTTCAACCATTACGCCATGAGTGCATCGTCTAAAAGCCATATGGATGTGGTTTTGTTGCATAGTTTTGGAGAGGTTGAGACTTGACCTTCCGTAGTGGATATAAGCCAATGTTGTCACACCATACAGGTAACTGAAGTACGGAGGAGAAAAACATTGTTAAAATTTAATTGTATTTCTTTGGCCACAAGACGATCTGAATACAGTTAAAACCAGAACAAATGGGTTTACAATTTCAGCAACATATACCAGTAATTTCGCCAATAAAGTTTAGGAAATAAAATATAAAAATTTCAGTGATGTGTGCTAATAAATAAGAGAGACTTTCAAACGCTGATTTTTTATGAAGCAGTTATGGAAAATTTACGTGAAAATCTTGATCGGAATCTATTATAAATGCCTAAAATGTTATAGAATTATACATAGGCAACCCAATGAGCGAGACACACTTGGACATCTCTAATAAGATTGAATCAACAAATATTTGTAAATAGGTAAATCTATGAATGATGGGTTTATTTCTTTTTTGTCACTCCACAAAAGATTCTCTCCCTACTTTTATTATCCATCCTATTCTTTAGTGCCTCTGGATGATTTTAAATCTTCCTTGGACAATTGGATAAGGTAATTGTTCTAGAACTAATTTTTTTTATTAAATTAAACTCTTTTTTTTTAAATTAGGGACAGGAGTATTTTATTTAGTAGGTGGGGTCCTTAAAAATGTCATTATTTTATCAAACAAACTTGTAAAACTTTGTGACTCCCACGAAAATAAACAATGTATAAATAAAACATGATAAAATAATATCAACATCAATTATCCCATAAAAACATGCATATGGAATATCATACATCATCACATAAATAACCATGTAAAACAACCCTTTTGTCTACCATACGTAGTAGTGTTGTAAAAAATATAGCATCGTAAAAAATAATATGATGTCCCAAAAGTATAATATGTACCATAACCTGAAATATGTCCAAATCAAGTCAAACATAACCATAATAATAAAATATAATAAAATAGCTTATGTCAACTTAGGAGATATGCTAGGACTAGCCATGTGCCTTTTTTATTCACTCTTTCGTTCTCCTTGTACCTTCAGGTGCATGTCTTGGAAAGATATTTCTCTCCTCCCCCCTTCATTTGCTCTTAATGTTCTAGTATGGGTGTGTGCTGAAGTGGTCTCGAAAAGAGAGTGTGTAAGCACAAAGAACATGCAAAGCTTTATTACTGCAATGTGAGTATGGAATTTGAGGGAGAATTTTGTGAGGCATGATGGGTAGAAGGAGGTGGAAGACCACGAAGGTATAGGTGCCCCGTATATTGTCAATTGATTAAATTATTTGTAATTTTCATCAAAATGTATCAAAAATATTATTCGTTTGTTTTTTTTCCCTCTCCATGACATATTTGTCCTTCTATCTTGAACCCTTCGGTTTCCTCAAGATCCTCTACTAAAAAAATCTCATTAGATGCTATAATAAAGGATAATCCATTATGAAATAGTTTACCTCAAAGCACAAGATAATAAATAGGCAAAGTAGTGAACTATATGACATCATGTTTAACATAAATTTTTGGGTGTCTTGAAAACATGCACAAAGGACAAAGAATTACATGAGGAAAGAAGTTTTCTACAATCAATCACGAGAAATGTTGTAAATAATATGAACTTGGATACAAAGTAAAGTTAGTAGTAAGAGGGAACACATCTTTATGTCCAAGCAAATTGTTTGAAGTAGCATTACAACATCAATAAACTGTACAGAGATAATATAACATATGGTATTGTGACAATATTTTACAACATTAATCCCATTTTATATATAGATGTAATAATTGATAAGCCAAGTAGAGTTAAATATGTGTGAAGTATGCCTAGGAATTTAACCGAATTGTCTATCATTGGCTTGCATTGTAACCTGATGTATAACTAGGAAAATATGAAAATATGGGGGAGAAATACTCATTTTTGACTGTCTATCATTAGCTTGCATTGCAACCTGATGTATAACTAGGAAAATATGAAAATATGGTGGAGAAATACTCATTTTTTACTGTAACGAATCATGTATCAAATGTATATGATCATGTGAGAAAAATAAGACATGAAGCTAGGTTAAACAATTTGAATAATTTATGTTGAACACATGGTTGTGCCAAAGATATAATGGTTCCTATAATTCATGAAAATAGGAACATGCAATGAGGTAGATATCACATAAGCATATACAGAGAAAACTATGCCTGAAAAAGTATGAAAAAGAACAAAGAGAGACTTCATCTTGATCTTTTGAATATATAGTGGCTATGCCAAAGAAATTTTTAATTTTTCTTCTTTCTTAATGGGGTTTACAAGGACACATATATATTTATACTATGCCAATTGTTTTGCATGGAACACATTTAGAGACAACCTTCTAGCCTTTCATTTTACCTTTCAATGTGAAGCTTGGCTTAATTACAATAATGTTTATGGGAAAACATCTTTAGAATGAGCTAACGGGGATGCCACATTGGCATAGGGAGATGAAAATAGTTAATAATGGTGAAAATGGTGAATATGGCCATTACAATGGAGAATAATAGCCACAACGTTTTAAAAGCCCCAAATGAGAGGCTTCCACATCGCTTTAATACTTTCAGGGTCACAACACAATTCATTTTCAAAGACAAGGGAATTACATAGTGTATTCTCTAAGGCAGGGCATGGTGACAGGTGCTATGAAATATATGGACGAAGGTGAACATGGAGGTGTTGCAACTATGAAAGCATGACCAAGGTCAACATATATAAATGGATAATAAACCCTTTTTTAGATAAACAACTTCAAAAACCATATAACCATAACCATGTGGAATATATAGTCAAATGTAACTAGAACATGAACTAGATTAGTAAGAAAAAAATTACCATGAAAGTAGCTAGTAGTGTGACTTTGGATGGCTATATTAACATTGTTGCCATGGAAAAATAGAGTAGGGTGAGAAAGATCCAACAATGTACTTAATGCTAGTATGAAGAGAAAATAAAGACCATATTTTACCATTCAAAGAATGTGCCTTAATAGGCTGTGAATTATTTTCTTTGGTGCTGCAAAAAGTAACTCATTTTGCCCTTAGAGGTAGTTAAGAATAGAGGATACTACATTCCATAATTTTTCTTGCAAACCAAAGTTGTTTACGCAAAAATGATGTGAGCTCGAGAAATATATTGAAGGTTAGGAGAGCATGTGATATGGTAAAGAGGAAAGGGTTTAAAAAAGAGTAAGTACTGACTTTAATAACCAGATAGAAGCAATGGAGGACTTGCATGACATCCTGTGAAGGCATGATTATTCCTTCTTTAAATTAACTAAACATACATTGACTAAATTTTTCCATTTACCATCTATTTTAGCTTAAACAAGGTGTATGCAAATGAGAAGGAGCCTGATTTATTTGCATGCACAAAAAGACAAGAATGACACAATGGGCACTAATAAGGGGAAGAATAATGAAAGTGGGATTAACTGCATAAACAAAGTCACTCACAATAGAATTTACGTGTAGTCATGTAAATGAAATCCACTTAGTCAAGTTGGGTTTGCTTCATACTATGATTGAAATAGTTTTTGTGTTTCCTGATACCATTATCAATGGTTCCCTCGAGCTCTTTACAACATTTAGCTTATGTTACTAGGGTTCAAGCAAAATTATTGTGTTTAATCCTTGGAGAGAGAGCTCATAATGGTAATAAGGGTAGTGGTGAGTTGGTGACCTACTTGCCAACTATCGTAACATGGTTAGAGTCCCAAGTGTGCCTTGGGATTCGACACATTAATCGCGTGCTCCATAACTTACAAATAGCCACCCATATCCTTTGATGTATGAGTTGACAACGTAATACTATGCCATACACCACATCAAATATGAAATCAAAACATTGCAACCACCCACATTGTATAGGAAATATAAAACTATAATATGTTCATTTGAAAGGCGTTATATCACACATTAAATTTATACCTTAAATCCCATCAATGCATAGTAAGTATTTTGTGGAAACTTTACATAGCATGGATATTAAACATTTTAGATTATAATTCCATCACCCTTATTCTATGATATCATTATAGTATATCAGGGTAAAAAAAAACATGACATAATGTTTGTAGAACCTTTGCAATAGAAAGAGCTTATCAATCTTGTAGATAGTGCATTATTATCACTTACTTTTCATGTTGAGAATAAGTATATTCATATGGTATCTTTGTACATAAATACATATAAGAGATGTGTTTGGTAAGTTTTCAAACTTTTCACCACATCCAAACACACATACATAATTTTTTACACATATCATTGCATGTATCACCATGCACTTGTACAAATACATTAAACCATGAAGAAAGTAATAAGAAGAGGTCAAATCCTTATTCATCTGGAGGGACCCCACTTACTAAAGTTCATAAGTTTTGATTTTTAATATATTGTTATTATATTTTTAGAGGAGGAATTGAATGCAATGGTTTACACATCTTTATGAGGTGACCCATGAACAATAATGAGTCAAAAACTTGTTGAGTGAAGTAGATAATTAGATGTTAGATAATGGGCATTCTAAAGGTTAATACAATCTGTATATGTATACAATTGACATCTATTAGCATTTGAAAGTTCTATTAAGATGTATCTTGTTGAAATTTAATGAGGGTAAAAAGGAAATTTCATTAAAATAACAAAGGTGGAAACCACATATAAATAATAAAAATAATCTTATATAGAAAATAAAAACTATCCTCTAAAATATCTAAATAATGTCAATATTCCATTAAGTTATTAATCAAAATATCATAAAAATAATTTGAGAGTGAAAACCACATATTGAAAATAAAAACTAGCTTATATGGAAAACATAAACTATCTTGTAAAATATCCAAGCTCATGAGAATATTCCATATGTTATTTGACGAAATTCCATAAAAATAGACTTAGAGTGCTAATTACATATGGAAAATAAAAGCTATCAGGCAGGATATCCAAATGATGACAATATTCCTGGGATCATTTTTCTAGTTATATTGAAATCCACTCCACTTTTGATTTATTTTTACTATATACATTAAATATAAATTATATATTATATTTATTAATTTTATTGAATATTTATTTTAATAAAATTATGATTTATTAATATATTTTTAAAAATAAATTATTTTTTAATTAAATTTTATTGCCTCCAAAACTAAGATTACAACATTGTTGAACTAGTTTTAAAAAGTACCACCCACATTACCATATAGAAGAGAAGATTTGTTGGTCAATATTAAGCATACAAAATGTCTATATAGTGAGCGAGGACCAATTACAACAAAAAATATGAGATGACATAAGAAAACAATAAAGAATATAACTAGAAACATAATAACCAAATCATGTGTCTGATGATGACAATGATGCGTGATTCATCACAGTTTCTCTTGGAGGAATTGCATGTTTGAACTCACATTGGAAATGTTTCTTAATGAGAGATATAAAAGCTTCTAAGAGATCCTCATAATCCTACTACTTCCACTAGTTGCATTGAATGTCGTTGGAAAAGGAGATAATGTCATTCTTCTCTTCATGCTTTTCCGTTAATACCTACCCCAATAGAGTCTTTAATTGCCAACGTAGAGTAACTAAAAGAATATATTGGCTCGTCCTTCCCTTGATATTGGCTCCTCCTTCCCTTGATATGACCAAGGTAAAGAAGCCAATGGGAAACCTCCTCAAGGAGTTTTGAATCAGAATAAGCTTTTCAGTCTTGTGCAACTCGAGCCTCAAGTCTCTTAATCTCTTCCTGAGTACAATAAGATGTCATTGAAAAATAAGAAACCACTTCCTCTTGTTCCTACGACTGGGCACATGATCGATTAGGTTGGCCACATGATTGATTAGGCTGGCCATGTCCACTAGTCCCATGCCACCCATGCACGTTTTAGTGAGACATTGTAGTCACCATAGGTACAAGCCCAACATTGTGACAAAGAAATAAACCCCACTAATACCAAAAATCTAATGATGCCAACCGCCCCACAGGGTTGAATACAACAAAATGAGGCTCAAGAAGACCTATCCCACTCACTGTATAAACTAACCAAGAACGATCTGGTTTGCCACAAATACCCATAGATTGACCAAAAAATAGATAATAATTAAAAACTTGGGTCCAACACCTCCTTCCAGATCTCTTAATAGGGAAAGCTAACACAGTCCGCTATGTGGAGAAACAAAGAAACCAAAGATAAAATCCCTCCCCCTGGACAATAGAGCCTCCCAACTTAGATAAAATAAAACAAAAACTGACCCACTCAAAGACATTTTCGAGAATGTTACTACATTCCAAAGGCATAGAAAAGCAATGAAAAAAACAATATTGGCCAGGGAAAGGAAAATTACCCATTGGAATGCGTCAAAAAACACCAAGATAAAAGCAACTCAACACTGATGAACCTAAGTTGCAACCACAGTGAATCCACCCACTCTCCATTGCACCAGAGCATACAATCACTGTGAGGTTTGAATCTACCATTCCACTATCAGATTGGGCACCAACCTGACATACCTCTCCCAAACCAACACAGAAAATCAAGGAATTACAACAAGTGTAAGCCTGTAATGTGACTTTCTCCCTAATATTCCAATTCAGAACAAGGTCTCCCCATCTCCAATTCTAGCATCTTGGTTGATAAAAAACACTATAAACCCCTTCCATGCTCCAAATAGGAACAAAAATTCCCACCTGCACTAAATAAATTACCCTGATTGGCTCCATACTCTCTCCCATCAATACAAACAAAATACAATGAAGATCTAAGACAAAACACTCCACGTAATGACACACTTAATCTTCACACACCCCACTCTAGAGGATGACAGGCCAAATCACCCCCTATTAATGACATGAAAAGTCAGTGTGGTGGTAGGTGCACCCCAAACTCATTTACATCTTGGCCCACTACCCCCTTTGCAGACAAATAAAATTTTAATTAATTAAAATTTTATATTTTATTGATTTTAAAAAAAAATTGATAAGGAAATACTATAAGTGAAACATCAAATTAAAAACTCTAAAATCATATTTAAAAAATAAATATATAAGAATTAATAATTATATTAATAAAAATATATAATAAAAATAAAATATTTTTTCCCCTGATTAGGGTGTGAGCCATCCCTAGTGGATTTGTACAGGCTCGAGGAATAATGAAGTTCATTAATAGTTTCCTCTCCACCCTCAGCATGCAGCCAACGCTTGGAGCTGTGGCAAAAAGCATGCGAGAGTTATTACATGGGGGAAGTAGTGTGTTAAGGGAAGCTGGAGAGGGTAAAACCTTGTTTCGAATGTTGAGGAGAGCAATGTGGGTGCTAACAATTCTATGGAACAGGAGTGCGAAGGTAATTCAGGACAACTAGAGGCAGTCAACATCCACAGAACCTGGTAGTTTATCCTAATATGTTATCAGTTTTCATCCTGCAATTTTAGTTAGAATGGAACTGAGTATTCAGCCTTGTGTAAGGGAATTGACAATGTTTGGGCTGTGGGGTGACAAGTTTTAGAAGGGCTGAAGACATGGCCTCATGGGGCTCCAGGTTGGGTTGGGGTCCACAAATTTTATTATCCCTATATATGAGGAATTCAAGATCTGTTTCTCTCTCATGAGTGCATGCATAGTAGAGGGGGCCATGAGTAGGGATGGTGAAATTCTCCCACCCATGGGGCTGGAAGAGTGGACAGGGGGTTGGATCTACAAAGATTGGGGGGTGATTCAAACAACTTCGGTGAAGGGAGAGTTTGGGGCTCAAGAAAACCAGTATATACCATTTGGTGGTAGAGAAGACCAGTCGGTCAAACTTTGAGTCAGTCTGATCTTGTGGTCTCGAATTTTCTAGGTTGGGAACCCCAGATCGAATGGTAATCATCTCAGGTATTAGGGGAGGGTGTGACGTGACGTTGAGCAATTCAAGCCAGCTATGGAAAAAGTAGGCTTGAGTTCTATTGTCTGGGAATTCTGTAAGGGGTTGCTAAGAAAACGGTTTGATGGGCGATGGGCTCAGTCCCATGACTGGCCTGAAACCCACTTCATTCCTTGTAATTCTGCATGGTTGATGAAATCAATTAATGCTGGAAAATGTAGCTATATTATTGACGACATGGTGATATTTGGTATGGCTTTTCGTTGTTCATTTAAGCTCTGCACTGGGAAAAGGAAGGATTGTAATAATGATGGCATTAGAATCCTGTGTTAACATTTAATTAGTTGTAGACAATTGAGTGGGTTCCTTACTTGGTCGATGTCTTTTGAATTTGAAACAAATTTGCAGTGGGGGCAAGACCATTCGAAGAGTCAAGCACCCAACCTATGGCCCTCGCAGTAGAAAAGCTGAGAGTGCAAGGAAGAGAAGATAATTTGACACAAAAAGGCAAAAACATAGCTCGAGCGAAGAATGGAGGATGAAAACGAGGTCAAGGGAGGCAAAGAAAGGCATACCTGTCTCTGGGAAGCCAACCCATCTCCTCTAGTGGGGTGGCAAGGATGGGACGAGGGCATAAGCCAAACTTGTGTATCATTGATGAAGTAGCCCAAGCTTACCACACCAACAACACCAACCTGATTAGGAAATTAATAGCAGAGCGGGTAGAAGAAATCTGACAAACAGTAGAAGATTTCGATTTGGACCTGGATGAGTGGAAAGCAATGGCCCCAGATCCAGACCATACTAGAGGGAGAGTAACTCAATACAAGTAAATTGTGTGCTTATGCTAGATGATGAAGAGCATCCTGGAAAAGGCAATAGAATTGTTTCCTCTGGACATGCATGCTGCCCCTTGGGGGCATTTGGTGAAGTCGGATTTTACCAAAGAACTGCAAAAAATTCAGCTCTAGATGCATCAACAGTGTGGTAGGTTGAGTCAGACCGAGCAACACATCCCATGCATACCTCACTCAAAGATTCCTAATTCTACAGTGAAGGAACCCGCTCCAGTGGATTATGTTGATGAGAACAGTGACAATGTACCCATGGTCATCTTTTTGAATGCTTGGGTCATATAGTTTTTTAGTTATTTAGAGAATAGGAAGTATAAAGACTCTTAGGTTTATATCACATGGATGGACAGACTTACGTCTTTTTGCTTATAGATGCCATATTTTGCAGTTAGGTGGCCAAGAGACCTGGTTTCCCACTGGGCAGGTTGAGGCCACTTAACTCATGGACACATGGATGTAACCTACTTCATTTCTGAAAATTAATAGAAAGATACCACCAAGCTTACAAAAAAAATAAAATAAGAAAATCATAAAAGTTTCCCACTTTATCTTTATACTCAGGAAAATATCTAAACCAGAAATGTGAGCTCAATTTAATGCATGGATCCTCCCCTGACTCAGAGATAAAATGAGAATACACAGAATTGGAAAGTAAAGACCTTCCTTCCTAAATGGGGTGTTTAAGAGGAGAGAGGTTGGAGGGCAAATGGCAGCCATACCACCAAGCATTACAGATGGGGGACATGGCCATGTTCCCTCCCTAATATCATTAACTGATCATAATGAATCCTACACAGTTGATCATGCAACCATATATGATTTTGGTGAAGGTAATCTCTAGATTTCAAGATGGCTTAATGGAGGAGATCATGTAGACAGTTGTTGTAGTTATGATGTGGGGGTTTGGTTTTCAAGAGAAACCATTAAGTCGTCTCCCATCATATCTTCCCATGTGAATCACTGATCAGAAGCAGGTGTGGGCTTTTGGCGTAGGTGGTGAAGGTAATTTGCACAAAGTAAAGGTTCGATCAACTACTAATACTCCCATAGTAATGAATTATCAACATGCATAGGATCAAGATCCATGATTTCGAAATCATTGTACTGGGTTGCTTCCTAGAATATAGCTTTAAATAACCTCCAAAGAATCCCCTTCTACTCTATTTTTCATTTGCCTATTCAACTCTTCCCAAATGTGTTTGTAGGGATAAGTAAAAATTTTCCCCTTCTCATGCATATGGTATTGGTGTCCAATATAATTCTTGGTTGTTGTAGTTAGTTTAGGTTGGGCTGTTAGAATTATTTCAACGATTCCCATCTTTCTATCCGATAGACATCTCTGAGTGTATCCCCTCCCTGGCCTCCCATTTTATTTTTCCTTTCCTCCAGAGAAAAATTCTTTCTTTGGAAAGGTTTGAGTTGTTTTTAGTGCATGCCCAAGATGCACCATTAGAGAGCATGGATTGAAAGGGGTGTGATACACTTCAAAGAGTGGGGAGGCTCTCCAACCTAAGAGAGGGTGGAAAATTTTGCTAGGCTATAGTAAGATATCATTCCATAAAACATATAGGGTGAAATTACAAGGGTGGAATAAGATATTGTAGGAATGAATGGGTGTTTAACCAATACTAAAGTGTTGATGGAAGTAGCTAAGTATATGTTAGATATTGGGCATGTTAGAGGTTAATACAACCAATATATGTATATGGTTGATATCTATTGGCATCTGAAAATTCTATTGGGATGTGTCTTGTTAGGATGTAATGAGGATAAGGAGGAAATCCTCATTATGATAGATGACCTGTAGCTCTCTCTAAAGAAATTGGACATGTGCCTGCATCATATTGAAGACCATCTAGGTCTTCCATCAAATCTTAGTGGCTCACTATGTGACAACAAGGAGAAAATTGTTGTGGATGCATCAAATTTAGCCAAGTATCAATCACAGGTTATCGTTACTTTTGTCTCTTCGTCTCTTCTTTGTCACCTGTTGAAGTTATATTAGAATGAAATTGCTAGGCTACAACTTCCATGTCTTTTTGTAAGAATTTTCTAAATTTTATGTTTGGAATTTCAAAAAACTTTAACTCTACCACTGGTCTAGTTTCCCAAGTGGGAGATTAAGGCATACCAAAACTTCTTATAACGTTTCATCTTAATAAATGAATAGAACTTAATTTTACAAAAAAAAAGGAAAAAAATCTCAGAACATATTTCTTAATGCTTTTCTAACTTGGAAATAAAATTTTAAAGAATTTTGAGTAATATATTATTTTCTTAGGATCTGATAGGCCACATTGGGTATTAATAGATGTTAAATTAAGCACCAAATTGATATAAGACCCTTGTTTAAAGTTTCTAAAAATGTACATACTCTACTATTTTAAAATTATGATTAAAATATTTTAATGCTATATTATTTTGATATATAAGAATATGGAAATTTATAACTTCAAATTTAAGTGAAATTTTAAATAATATTATTAAAGTTTTTTAAATAAGGAAAAGTTAAATTTTTAAAATTATTTATTATTTTTTAATTGAAAAAAATAAAAAATAAAATAATATCTTACAAAAAATTATATTTAAAATTATTGAATCACTCTTCCACCCTAATAAATTTAATAGTTTTTAATATAATAATAGAAAACATAATATAATAGGGTGCGATCATATGGGCGTTAATGAACAAAATCTCATGAGCACTATGCACTTAAGGGCGTTTAGGGTGGAGTAGCACTGGGATGGGTGACCTCTCGTGAGGTTCTAATGTTGCACCCTCCCCCTTTAAAGAAACCCCACGATGGGACTTGTTGGCTAGCGAACACATTGCTGAGGCGTTCATGCCATTGTGCAGGTCATAGTTTCAAACTTCCACTTACCTATGTGTCATGCTTGGGAGCAATGCGGTTACACCTAGAGATTATAGAGATAATCATTGGGAATCAACCCTATGTCATGCGAGGAGCTTGTTGGTTAGCGAACACATTGCTAAGGCATTCATGCCATTGTGCTGGTCATAGTTTCAAACTTCCACTTACCTATGTGTCATGCTTGGGGGCAGTGTGGTTACACCTAGATATTATAGAGGTAATCATTGAGAATCAACCCTATGTCATGCGAGTATGAAAATCGATGCGTTATCAATTCCTCCATTCATTTAATAATATATATATAATAATAAAACCTATAGATATTGGTCTAGTGTAATACGTTGTGGAATTTTCTCGGACTAAACTGGCATCTAGAACCCTGTCCCTCACACACAAGAGATAGCAATCTTTCATTCAAGTCAATTTAATTGTTTTGTGGCCCACTATGGAGCTAAATATTCCACACGCTCTCTTTGTGTTAACTGCTGGAGCCACATCCTGTTTCATTCTCTCGTGAACGTTATTGGATATTGGACATGTTATTCCCGATAAAGCTAAATATGCCACAGGGTCTTTCAGTCAAAGTCGAGGGAGCATAATTCAACAATATTAAGCAATTAAGTGAAATATGTTATTTTCCATACTAATATAGGATTTTCTAGATTTGAATTATTATCATCATATTGATTTAAAATAAGTCAACAATATTCAGCAATTAAGGTGGAATGTGTTAATTTCTAGGATTTTTAGATTTCAATTATTATTATAATATTAATTTAAAGTAATC
>APFE031289318.1:0-14929 GCA_000404065.3 Pinus taeda
TTAGTAACTTTATCACTTAAAGTCACTTTTAAATTAGATTTTAACTTTATAAAAAATTATAAAGTCACTTTAGGAGGAAAATTAAAATCTTTTGGACACTTTTCCCTAGGCCAAAGATCAAAGCCTAAGAGAACCACCTGTCCTCCGGTACCAAATTTCAACACACATTTATTTCCTAGTGAAAAAAGAAGAATTATTCAGGAGAGTTCGTATTATTCATGGATTTCTAATGAATTGTTTAAGACAGGGCTAGATTGTGTGATCAGAAGGTGTGTTCGGGAAGATGAAATGCCTGATATCCTCAAGGCATGTCATGATGAACCATGCGGTGGAAACTTTGCTGACAAAAGGATGGCCTATAAGATCCTTTCTTTAGGGTATTATTGACCTTCCATTTCCAAAGATGCAAAACAATATGTCAGAAGGTGTGACAATTGCCAAAGAGTTGGGAGACCGACTCTTTCAAATGAAATGCCATTACAACCATAGGTACTCATCGAACCCTTTGAAAAATGGGCTTTAGATTTCATTGGACCTATTAATCCACCATCTAAGCAAAAGAAGTATATACTGGTATGCACTGATTATGTCACTAAATGGGTAGAAGCCAAAGCATTATTTGCTACTACTGAAAATTCAGTTGTTAGTTTTCTTTATGAGGATATTTTTACTCGCTTTGGTGTTCCAAGAGAAATTGTGACAGATTAGGGAAGTCAATTTACATCTAACTTGATGGAGAAAGTTGATGGAAGAATAAAAAATCAAGGAACAGAAAATCTACTCCTTACCATCCGCAAGCAAATGGCCAAGTGGAGTCTACAAACAAAGTTCTTGAGAGCATCATCACCAAAACTGTTCATCTACATAGAAGAGATTGGGCAGAAAGGCTTCTTGAAGCCTTATCGGCCTACAGAATTACATGGAGGAATACAACAAGGCATTCTCCCTATGAACTTGTTTATGGGAAAGAAGTCCTGCTCCCATTGAGTTTCAAGTCAAGACTTTCAAGATGGCAGTCCAGTTGGGGATGAATCTATCAGAAGCCCAAAAACACAGAATGAAGCAGCTGAATGAACTAGATGAGATCAGACAAGAAGCAATTTTAAGGACTGATCTAGTTCAACATCAAAGAGCTAAGTGGCATGACAGATACATCAAAGAGAAAATGTTTCAAGAGGGAGATTGGCCGCTACTGTTTGATTCCAAGTTCAAAGACTTCAAAGGTATATTTCAGACCCATTGGCTTGGGCCATATGAAATTGACAAAGTCTTTAACAATGGAGCGGTAGGAATCAAGACCATTGATAAATTTCAGATTCTCCTTATTGTGAATGGCCACCGATTGAAAATTTATCATAAGCCACTCTCAAAGGAGGAATTCATCAAGATGTTCCAAGAGAATTCTGCAATAAGGCTGGTGGAGAAGAATTCTTCTTCCCCACCAGCCTAGCCTTTTTTCCTTTCAGTTGTAAAAAAATAAAATAAATAAATAAATAAATAAAATTTGTATAAGTCTGAAAACCAATCATAGATTGGTAGTCTTATACATAAAATATAGAGTGAAAATCAGGGACACCTGACACTCTATATTTTCCAAAAAAAAAAATCTCTCTCCTCTCCATCTCATTTGCCATTTCACTCCATCTCCATCTCATTCATTTCACTTCACTTCACTTTCACTCCATTCCACTCATTTAATTTTCATTTCATCAATAAAACTTCCTTTCAGGACTATTTTCACTCAGTTAGTTCTTTTCTAACTATCTTTGTTTATCTAAGTGGGTGTTGTCCTAGTTTCCGTAGCTGGAAACAATTTTTGCAGCTAGAGACAGTTTCCGCAGCCAGAAATGATTTCCGCAGCTACCACCACTCCGTTTTGCAAATTTCACAGTCAAAATGTTAGTGCAAAAATCATGAAAATGCAGGTGTAATTGAGCAATTGCCATGAAGACATGGAGCATCTCCAAGACATCAAGAAAGAATAGTTGGTTAAAAGCTATGAGCAAGAAATGACAAGGTTTCCAAAGGTGTGAGCAAATTTTTTTATCAAATAACAATTAAGGTCATGATTATGCATAGTTATCAAACCATAAAAAGTTCTACTATGTGCAATGATTCAATATGATAGCTCCATTGTCCACTCCTATCCCACGATATTACTCCGCACACCATGCATTTATTTCTTAACGGTCTCATGATGGATTTTTTGGGTTTAAACTCAAGTTGACTGCACTTTCATTTGCCACCTACGCTCATGAGATGTGACAAATCCCTTTACGGCTCCTCTCCACCGCATTTTCCGCAACCATCTATCAAAACGTGTAATCTCCCGTACATAGTCATTAATTCAAATCTCACCTCCACTCTGTTCACTTACCATTTCATTAAAGGTCTTCCTTTCATATACACGCATTTCAAATTGTGAACTTATTTGTGACTGTTTTCCCTCTGTTCCGCCCGTAATCTGAGGCATTCCCGTTACTGCTACCGATTGCAGCCACTTCATTTTACCATAAACCTTACAAGCGAGCTACCTTCCGTCTGCTAAATCTTTATACGCAATTGCATCCTCAGTTGAAATTCAAAATAGAGAAAGGAATGGGAAAATTACTAAGGGCAAAGCCAGAAGGACCAAAACATCTAGAGGGTTACCCTCAAGAAAAAGATTTGCTGAGGAAAGCCAAATGGTTACGCTTCATCCAGAAGTTCAAAGGCCATAACAAAGAGGTAACCAAGGCTTTTTCACGGTCTTTCAATGGTCAAATGGTGGAGATTGGAGATTTGAAGCTCACGGTGACAGAAACAACAGTAGCAACTGCCACAGGCTTACCTCAAGAAGGTGAGTGATGGTTCAAAAACAAAAGTGTGGATGAACAGGCATGGAGAATTATGCTAAGAAACCCAGGTATGGACACCACTGTGTTTACTAAAGGAATACCTGTTCATGCACTAAAGGAAGAATGGGCTAGTTTGCTATTAGTTATCCAAAAAAATTTCACTTGTGAAGGTCGCTTTGGTTCGATGTACATGTACCATGCTAGACTGCTATGAATTTCATAGAGAATCAGACTCTTAATTTGCCTTATTTCTTGCTGTTGAGTTTGAAGAAAATGATTATTACATTCCAAAAACACATAGGCAATATAGAACCTCATCTATATCATCATGGACTTATAAAAATTCTCATTGAGGACCAACTAAAGAAAAACAAAGATACCTGGGAAAAATTCTTGATAAGAAACTACTTTCAAGAGCCATCTAAGGCCTATGAAAGTAGTACACAAAATACACCAAGAAAAAGTAGGAGGAGAGAAAAAAGCACTCTAGTCCAAGACTCCCCTACTACAGAAACTCAAGAAGTTGGTCAACAAGAAGAAGAAAATAGAACTAAAGACAAGAAACAGAGGAAAGATAAAGGTAAAAGGACCATCCAAGAAGTATACCAATCACCTGAGCCATCCATAGAGGAGGATTATCAACCACTGTCAGAAAGAATAGTAAATCTTCAGGCTACCATAGCAAAGAAAAAGGAAAAAGGGAAACAGAGTATACAAGAAAAGAGTACTAGTCCACCATTTTTGAGGAGAAGCCACAGACTAAGAGGAAAGTGGAATAAAACACAAATAAAACAGCCCCACTTCATTGACTTAGGTGGAGAGACACCTGAGAAAACTCCAGCTTGCCGTATTTCACCTAGTCCTCAACTAAGTATTGAAACTAGTCCTCCACATGATGAAAGCCCTTCTCAGCCAGAGCTAGAGAGTAGTCCTCCTCCTCCACCAGATTTTCAGCTCAATCCAAGGAAGACACCTGAAATAGATCCCAATCAATAGAAGGTATATGACTACTTAGAATCATTGGAAAAATCAGTTGTAGGTCCGAGTACCACTCTGCCACTAGATGCACAAGTTCAGTCCTTCAAACATGAGGTATTTGAATTAGAGGTCCTAAACAGGCATATCAAGTAGGAAAATGAAACACTCAAGGAACAGAGAAAAGTAGATAAAATTATTCAAGATAACACCATGCTTCATTTGGGACTATGGCAAAAGCAAAACAAGAAACTGAAGAAAAAGTGCAAAAAGTTGAGCAGAGCATTGATTAATCTCAAATTTAGATGTCTAATAAGGAAACCAAGGATGGTGGTAGCACCAAAGAAAAAGAAAAGAGGGCTAGATGTCCTAGCAGAAGCATCAGAACACATGGACTAGAGGGGAATGTATAAATTTTGGTTGCATGAGGACATGCAACACCTTCACAGTGGGGGTATGTTGAGTCCCAAACCTGCACTTCCCTATATACCCTTATAGCCTTCTTTTTCCATTTACTTCATCCACCCAACTGTCAAATCATTGCATATTAGGCTAAAAGGAGCTTATGAAATGGTTTCCTAACTATGTTTCTGACTGTTGTTTGGTTATATTTTTTTGTTCAAACAGTTGCGGAAACTTGTCACTTTCCACAGCCAGCTAGAGTTTCCGCAACCATTTTGTCAAAAGCTATGCTAAAAGTGTCCAATGGGGAAACCGGCCACATGGGCAGGATACAGGTGACGTGTACATGGAGTCTGTCCTCTCAGATCAACCAAGTCACTCATAACTGGTCATGGTCAATGACGGTAAAAGGAAGGGCTAAATGAGGAATTTTGTGGTGGCACGGCTCTGTTTTGGCCACGTGAAGGATTGCGTGGCACGATCCTTCATTTCTGGAGGTACTGGAACAACTGTTGAGCAGCCTGTGAACCGAATCAAGTAGCCACCACTCCATGGATTCAACTATCGTAATGACCATCACGCTAAATCTCAGGCCGTGGAGATTTACATGTCTCTTGGCAGCACCAAATCCAGGAATTAGTTACTAGCATTTTCACTTTTAAATAACGCGTTGATATGCGCTTGATAGTTAGTCTTTAAGTTGTAATTTTGACTATTGTTTCGGCCCATTGTACTGTACTTTCCTTTGCTTTATTTCTGCAATTCAATATATGAGAAGACAGCATTCCTGAATCCAATTTGTGATTAAGTAGTTGGTTGGCTGAGGTGACAGAGGGCCCCTGTACACCAAAGCTTGTATAGTTTCTTACTTGCTTTGTTTACTGTTTTCTGTAGTCATTAATTGTATATATTTTATGCTGTTATGATATTCATCACTATCCATATTTCATGTTTTCTTCATAACTGTTAAGGTGATCAGTGTTTCTTTTACAGGTTGTTGTAGGTAGCCCGGGCAAATTTACATATTTTTGATAGCTATTGACATGAGATCATCTTGTCCTTTCTGCTGATTTTCATTTATTAAGTTTAATTCCAACATTGTCATTTCTTTCAAATTTTGTTTTGCTTAATTACTTTTTTTCCATTTAGACATCATATTACTTACCTGTTTATGATTTCCTTTCTATAGCCAAGCGACTCAATTAGTAAGGAATCAGAATATTACTTGAAGTAGTGTGATCTAGTTTGCTTTCCTGCAAGTTAGAGATTGAATTACTTATATCATTTTCAGGAGTTGAAATATGAATGAGTAGTTAAATCTTAGTTTCCTTTTATGCAATTTAATTTCCTGCAATTTAGATATCATAATACTCAGCTTGTTTATGATTACTTCCTATAGCCGGACTAAGTCGATTGGTGAAGGGTCAAAGTATGGGTTGAAGTAGTGTGATTTAGTTTGCTTTGCTTTCAGTCTTTGAGTTGCTTCAAGTTCAGATTTTATTTTCTTTTTCATACAACAGTAAAGATACTGGGCCATTGCCACTAGTTCATTGTTTTGGTGCATTTACTTCTTTTTTATAATTGATTTCATTATAGTCAGTTTGGAAACTTTCTTTTTGAAAACTTCTAAGTTTGGAAAATCATTTTAGAAATCACCATTACCATTCACACTTCATTTTCAATTTCGCCATCTCACACTAGGGAATCCACAGAAGATAAACCCAAAAACAAACTAAAAACTCAAACAAACGACAAAAGAATAAGGAAAAGGTTATCTTGCACATACAGTGCACTTCACTTCATCAGTTTACGACTCCCGGATTGACATTTTAAATAGAAATTTAGGACATACTAAATTGACCAAACAGAGCTCCTCTAAAAAAAAAAAAAAAAAAAAAAAAATCTCATTAGTATTGATAGCAATTTATTTAACCAAAGGATTCAAATGTGTTATGGCTCAAGCACTAGAAATCACTTAGATATTGTTTGCATTTTTTCATCTTGTGATTCAGCTATAATTTTCATACACCATGTGCAATTGAATCTATATACTTGCATTGTGATCAAATGAAGGAACAATTAGTACCTTGAAGAAAAAAGGGGAACAGAAAATGAGTAGGTATTAAACAAGTTCATGGATTGGTTTTGATTGTTATTGCTAAATAATCCATTTAAATTTTACTAATTTTAGGCTTGAAGAGATAGTATGCATTATACAATGGATTAATGATGAATAAATCTTTCTATGCACAAGGAAATACAATTTTGTTTTTCATTAAGGAACTAGATGAGTTGATCCAGTTGTCTTAACCTCTAAGGATCCTGACACCTTCATGTTTGAATTTTTTGTTGTCTGTAGGACCTATGACTATGCATTTGATGAGAAGAAGCTAAATTTATTCCCTTCTACCCTTAAATATGCATCCTTGCACTAGTTTATGGGTCTGCCTAGGGGTAGCATCACTACCTTGGCCCAAATGCAACATACCTTCAATAGAAACTATAGGGACTACTGTAGGTCCAAATAAACCAAGGAAGAAATATTTAGGCTAACTCTTGGACCTAATGAATCTCTAGAAGACTATGAGAATATATTTCAACTCAGTTATAGGAGGGCCAAGTGTACCCTTGATCCTAAGTCACTCAGGCTAGTTCTTCTCCGAGAGACCATGGAGGATATGTTGGAAACCCTCAACATGTTTTTTGGAGGAGATATCTATCAGTTATCCTATAATGACATTAAAATTGTGTTCAAGAATCACTCTAGGGCTACCAAGAAGAAGAGTAGGGCTAGTCAAGGTTTGGTCAGTTCCTCTCCCTCCATAACATCCATTAAGAATGAGATAGGTAACATGTTGCAGGATTTCAACAGTTAAATGTTTCATACCTTTGCATTTCAAAATGATACCATTCAAATCAAAAGAAAGAAGGAGGAAGCAGAAAGGGCACTAGATATTTTCTTCCCTATATGCACCAAAAGACATCCTAGGAATGAATGCCCATTGAATGTCATAGAAGTCTACCTATTCTATGAAGAAAAACATGCAACATACAAATGCCCTTCTTTTCCAAGACTAAAAGTTGTCTATCAAGGGGAAGAAGGGGTATTAGAGAAAATTTGTTTCATCAATCAAAGAAGACCTCAAGGACCTAAACCATATCAACAAAGCATGCAAGGTGAACCTATTATTATTATAATCCAAATAATAATGCACCCTTGCAACCTTGGTACACTTCCACTCATCCATCATGTTCCAAACCTCCTTCTTGGCCTTATGCTCCTCCATATCCTCCTTAACCCATCAAACATCCTTTTAAGCAATATCCAAACCAATATTTTCAATGGGGTAACCCATCACAAGGGTGGAGGCCTGAAGTTAACCCGCCTCCTAATTTACTACCTCCACCCTAACCGCAACCACAACTCACTCATCCTACTCCACCTAAGCAACCTCAAATTCCTACTCAACCCAATCCAAACCTGAACAACAAGAAAGCACAACAGGTCTATAGTGGAGAGACATCCAATCATACTTATCCTATGAAAATCCAAGAGACTAACCTTCGGCCTTGGATAGTGCTTCCAGATAACCGCCCACCTTCTCCACCTAAATATCATGAAGAAGTGAAGGAAGAGAATGTTCCTCAAGTCAATCCACCTCCTTTTCTTGAGAGGTTAATCCACCCTAGCACCACATCCTAAAAGAGGTTGAACTTCTAGGAGAATTGAAGAATTTGTGTGATAATATACCCCTTCTCCGGGCTATTAAATATGTTCCCATATAATAATCTAATCAAGGAGAAATGTTTCAAAAATCCTACGAGAAGAAAAAGAGACACCGCAACCAGAAATTTTGTTGGAAAATTATCTAATTTGATGCTTGGGAGAGTGATCTTACCAAAATATCTAGACCCTAGAAGCCTAGTAGTAGATGTGCACATTGATGGCCTTATAGTCCCAAACACCCTGATTGATCTTAGGGCTACAATCAATTTGATGAATAAGGAAAACATGCTAAAGCTAAACCTCCAAGGGGATTTGAGAAATACCACCACACTGTTGTAGCTTGCAGGAAGATCCACAATAGCACCTGAGGGAGTTGTTGAAGATGTTATGGTCTCCCTTGACTCTTGGGAGTACTCTACTAATTTCCTGGTTCTCTAGATCAAAGCCAAGTTTAAAGGCTATCCTCTCATCCTGGGAAGGCCATGGTTAGCCACTACTGATTCTTACATTAGTTGTAGGGATGGAAACATGACCACTAAGAATGAACATTTGTCTAAACAGTTGGTATTGTATCCTCTTGCTCAACCTTCTATTGAGAATGACTTACCCTTGTGGTTAGAATAGGAGGAAGAAGATGAACTATATCACACCACCCCCCACCCAATATACACATTATATATTATTACAGAAGGGGGGAAACCTAATGAAGATGATCTCATTAACCATATCCTTCAGAATCAACCTCCCACTCCCACACCAATTGATGAGTTAATGAAAGACTATGGGAGTAATCCTTGGGCTAAATTATTCCCTATTGACTCAAGTCCAGACAATGTCAACATTGTAGATTTTGTCCCATCCAAAACCTTAAATATCAACCCTTCTCTCTCTTCCAAATAGGAAGAACAATTATGCAAAGTGATGAGGCCACACCTGGATGCGTTTTCTTGGTACTATAAGGAAATGAAAGGTGTGCATCCCTTGGTTTACACTCACCATATTTAAATCAAGGATGGATGCAATCCTGTGCACCAAACCTAAAGAAGGATGAATCCATCTCTTAAGGACATTGTGAAATGAAAACTACAAAAACTACTAGATGCAGGGTTCATATAACCCATTTCAGATAGTGAGTGGGTGTCACCTCTTGTGTTAATTCCAAAAAGAATGGGAAGTGGGGAATATTTTTGGATTACTAGAACTCAACAAGGCTACAAAGAAGGACCATTTCCCCTTTCCCTTCATTGACCAAGTCCTAGATGTCCTTACAGGGAATAAATTATTATCCTTCCTCGATGGATTTAGTGAATACAGCCAAATCTAGATCAGCCTCGAGGACTAAGATAAGATCACATTCACATGTTCTTGGGGTACCTTTTCTTATAGAGTTCTTCCATTTGGTTTGTGTGATGCCCCTACTACTTTCCAGAGGACAGTGTTGATTATTTTTGTTGAATTGGTTCACAACTCTGTGGAAATAGACATGGATGATTTCACTTCTTATGGACGTGACTTCCATGAAGCTCTCTCCAATCTGTGAAGGGTTTTGAAGAAATGCATTAAAATGAATGTCTATCTCAGCCTTGAGGAATGTGAGTTCTTCATTAATGAGGGGATTTTCCTTGGCCATTCCATATCCAATAAAGGGATACAAGTAGACCCAAACAAAATTTCCATCATCAAAAGGGTCCCTACTCCTCATAAGCAAGGAGATGTAAAGAGTTTCTTGGGACTAGTTGGGTATTATAGGATATTCATCAATGACTTTAGTAAAGTGGCTTCACCTCTGTTTGGTTTACTAGCCAAAGATTCAGATTTTTGTTGGACCGGTATTTTTCAAGAGGCCCTTGAAGTGTTGAAAGAAAAGTTGACCACTGCACCCATCCTAAGGGGTTTGAACTGGGAATTTCCTTTCCATATCCATACTGATGCATCAGATAAAGTTTGGGGGGGGGGGGGTTTGGCGGGCGCTTGGGACAAGTAGAGGATAAGTTACCTTATGCTAGTTACTTCATTAACAATATTTTTTCTAAAGCTGAGTTGAATTACATTGTCACTGAAAGATAACTCTTAGTTGTAGTACATTATTTAAACACATTTAGGCACTATATCACTGGGTACCAAACTTTTGTTCACACTGATCATGCAACCATTAAATATTTTATGAACAAGCCTGATGTTAATGCTAGGATAATTAGATGGATATCATTATCACAACATTTTGATTTGACTGTTATTAACAAACTAGGGAAACAAAATGTGGTTGCATACTTTTTGTCCATGTTAAACTTACCTATAGGTAATTAAGAGATGGTGGATAATCAACTGCCATATGAGAACCACTTTGCCATCTTGGTGCTTTCTCCTTGGTTTTCTAACATAGAAAACTACTTGGTTTCTAAGAGGTTCCCTCCTAATCTATCACCCAGGGAGAAAAGCAAGATCGTAAGGAAAATATCTCCTTTCACTTGGATTGGGGGCAATCTTTTTAGATTGGGACCAGATCAAATCTTGAGGAGATGTGTAAGAGAAGAGGAGGTATTTGACACCCTCTTAGCATGTCATGATGGACCCTGTGGAGTCATTTTGTTGCAAAAATGAGAGCCTTTAATTTTTTACAGGTTGTTTAATATTGTCCCACTTTACATCAAGATGCAAGGAGATGCACTACTAGGTGTGATCAGTGCTAAAGAATGGGCAAACCTGCACCCAGGGATGAAATTCCCTTACAACCTCAAGTGACCTTAGATTCATTTGACAAGTGGGGCATGGATTTCATTGGGAAAATTGATCCACCATTAGAACATAAAAAGTACATCATTAATTTCATTGATTACTTGACAAAGTGGATTGAGACAAAGGAATTCAAAGAAGAAACTGAGAATAAAGTGGCATAATTTTAACGAGAAAACATTGTCTACAAGTTTGGGTATCCAAGGGAGGTAGTCATTGATCAAGGAGAAAAATTCACATCTAATTTGATTGAATATCTCATGAGGAAGCGCCATATAAAACAAAATACATCCACTTCCTATCACCCTCAATAAAATGGGAAAGTAAAGGTCACAGACAGAGCATTGGAGAGCATCCTCACCAAGGTTTTTAGCAGTAGTAGGAAAGATTGGGTAGAGAGACTAGTGGAAGCAACATGGGCCTATAATACCACTTGGAAGACCACCACTCGATTCACTCCATATGATTTGGTTTATGGGAAGAGGCCTTTGCTTTCTATTGAGTATGAATATAACACTTTGAGAATGGAAGCTTGATTGGACTTAGATGTCACCACACATAACAAGAAAGGTTGCTCCAACTAAATGGCTTAGATAAGTTTAGAATGCAAGCTCTCATACCCACTTAAGTCATACAACTGCAAAGGAATGTTTGGCATATCAAGGAAAATAATTTTCAAGAAGGGAATTGGGCCCTGTTATATGATTCTAGGTTCAAAGATTTTAAAGGGAAGCTAATGACAATATGGTTGGGTCCATACCTAGTAGAAACGTGTCAATAAAATGGATCTATCCAGATCAGAACCATTGATGAGGAAGGCATTCCCTTTATAAATGGTTATACGTTGAAGTTATATAGAATATTGTTGTCCAAGGAGGAATTTATCAGTTCAGTCATCAAAGAATTAAATGTGTTTGGGAGTTTCATAGATTCGATCCCACAACATTCCTAGAAATTTGAAAAAATAAAAAAATAAAAAGGCCTAAATGAAAACCTCTACCAGGCACCTAAGGCAAACTGCAAGGTTGAAAACCTCTTTGAGGAAGCCCATGAGAAAAAAAAAGGAAAATATAATATAATAAAGATCCCTAGGTGAAAACCTCCCTTAAGGCACCTAGGGCAAGCATGTAGGTTGAAATCCTCCTCTGAGGCATCCTATGTGTTCAAGAAAAAGAGAAAAAAAATAAAAAGAGAAGAAAAGTATAACAAGGAAGAAGCTAATATCATGTTTTCTAACCTTTCTTTTGTTTTGCATAATTGTACAGAGTGGCATATTTCATCGCTAAAAGCCAAAACCTATAAACTATCATCCATCCCTCTATCCATACATCTCATATCCATCCTTTCTTTCCATATTACCATCTCTCTCAATCATCCCATCATCAAGAAATCCAAATTTCACCTTCTCTCTGTGATGCTACAGGAAGGTCCTCTAATGTTATAGGAGGAGCTTGTGGAGCTACATGTGGGAGATCCGAGGAGGATAACAGACCAAAATACCATTATGACTTTGAGAAATTTTAAATAGGGTCCTCTTATGACTTTTCCATCATCCATCAATCACCAATCCACTCCATTTCACCAAAAAAATGTTCAAATTCTCCATTCTATCCTACCCTAAGGAAAAAAATGATTTGAACGTAAAAAGGAACACAACAAATTACAGATATAATCATAAATACAAAGATGTAGTAGAAAAACGATTCATTTCATTAATAGAAAATGCTAACCTATGCTTATAAATAGAATGGAAAGAAGATATCTCGGGTGATGATAGCTTATCTATGAGAAGAGATGTGGCAGCTACCTGCCTCTAAACTGTGTTACAATGAGGTTCAAAGGCTTATTTATTATTTAGAAACAATGGAGAACCCTAAACGTCCAAAAACCTAACCCTAGGAGATGAAGCACCAAAATTGTGGGCCCCATTTAGGTGAATTGGTACATTAACTTCCTGGGGTCGTAAATTTGACATATGATCCTCATTTGGCTATCATAATACCTCGTTTCAAAGATCTCTCGAAGAGAAGGCTGAAAATAAGTTGGCATGATGGTTTAGGACATTTCCAATATCTCTGTTTTCCATAAAAACATCGTTTAGGGCCTCAAAACAGCTCCAGAAGTTCACGACCCGAACAAATGTCAAAAATAGTAAACTATGCTACAATTAAGGAAATCGAAAAACTAAAAGAGACAATGTTGGGTGTCCAAGTGGAATAGGTGGGTGGCCACCAATATCCACCTGGATCATTCCTCCCCCCTTAGGAAGCAATGGTCCCCATTTCGTTGAGTGCCTCCATGAGATGGGGAAACTTTTGCTGAACTTGGTCCCTGGTGAGCCACTTCCCTTGGTGAAGGAGTTGGCCAGCTTTGACAACCTGATATAGTAGGATCTTTTGGTGGAAAGTGTTCTTGATCTGTGTGTCCATGATCTGACCAATGGTGACCTGTTCCATGTAGTCTAGGTTTAGCTCTGTTGGTGTGAGATGTTCTGCAACGTCGGATGTGTCCAGCAATGGTGGAAAGTATGGCCTAAGGCAGTCTACATTGAACACTATGTGCAAACCAAGGAACGATGGAATACTAAGCTCAAAGGCATTGTCCCCTACAGACTTGGTGATGGTGTATGTCCCACATCGGAGTGAGCAAAGCTTGCGGTGGGGTCCAGTGAGGCACTCCTTCTACAAATGTAGCTAAACTTTGTTGCCCACCTGGAACTTGTGGAGCACCCAATTTTGATCATGGTGTTGCTTGTACTTAGCATTGGCTTTGTCCAATATATCATGAACCTGCTGGTGGATGTATTGAATGCACTCAATGAAGCTGTTAGCCCTATTGGCTTCGAACTCGACATGAGATGAATCTGCCTGAGTAGCTGCAAATGGTATGGCCACATCAATGGGACATAATGGCTGAAATCCGAGCCCTACCTGAAAGGGGTTGTGGTCCGTCGAGCTATGGAGAGCTCTGTTGTAGTTGTGCTACATACAAGGGAGGCTTTCATCCCATGTGCGTGGATGCTTCGAGTTGTACATGTGTAAAATGTGTACGATCATCTTGTTGACGACCTCTATTTGGCCATCAGTTTGGGGATGGAAAGCCATGGACTTAGTAAGTTTTGTATCCAACATCGATCATAGACTTGACCAAAATGCACTCAGGAATCTACTGCCTTGATCTAAGACAATGGACTATGGGATCCCAAAGTGTACCCATACACGCTCAAATAATAGCTTAGTAGTGGCCTCCGTTGTGATACTCTTCTTACAGGCTGCCATGATGGCCATCTTAGAGAATCTGTTGATGACCACGAAAATGCAATCGTTGTCATGCTTAGTAGAAGGAAGGCCTGACATGTAATCCATGCAGACAGATTCCCAAGGCTGACTAGTGTTGGCATTATGGCTAAAGTGTTGTACTTGATGGCAACACCCATGGCATGGCTCTCAGTATGATGAGAATTAAAAAGTTTATTCATGTGGAGAAAAGTTCACGGAATTTTATGCAGAGAAAAGTTTATTTCATGTGGGAAAACTTACCTTTGCTCCATGGTAGTTAGTCCTTGGAATTTGAACCTATGGAGAAAAGTTTATTTCATGTGGGAAAACTTACCTTTGGTCCATGGTAGTTAGTCCTTGGAATTTGAATCTATGGTTTTTGGACCATGGCATCTCGACAAACGTGTTGATCCCTAGTATTGAGTTGATGGTATTGGTTTGTTATGGTTTTGGCCCATGATATTGTTTTATTTTATTATTATTTTTGAGCCCCATGATCCATGATTAGAGGAAGAGCTTGCCTATATAAAGCAAAGGAGATCATTTGGCTTAGGCATGCTTTTGGGTTGAATATCTTAAGATCTGATATATTGGGCTATTGTTTCAAAAGCTCGATCTATATGAAAGTGAAGTGGAAAGCGAATCTGTGAAGGGTGATCTCTCGAGCGTTGCAGCTGCGGAAGCGCAGGAAGCGCCGCAGGAGTCGTCGCAGAAGGCGCTGCAGGAGTCACCGCAGGAGGTGCCGCAGGAGTCGCCGCAGGAGTCGCCACAGGAGGTACCGCAGGAAGTCGCTGCAGGAGGCGCCGCAGGAAGTCGCCGCAGGAGTCGCCGCAGGAGTCGCCGCAGGAAGTCGCCTCAGGAGGCGCCGCAGGAAGTCGCCGCAGGAGTCACTGCAGGAGGCGCAGGAAGACGTCGCAGGAGGCGCCGCAGGAGTTGCCGCAAGAGACGCCGCAGGAGGCACCGCAGGAGACGCCGCA